>JABMBR010004685.1:0-22067 GCA_018881525.1 Meteorus sp. PSUC_FEM 10030008
TTTTTTTTTTTTCGATGAGGTTCGGAGAGAATTTGTAGGTTGAAATGGATTTTATAATCGCTACCTCACACCTGTTACGTTTTTGTAGAAGTGGGCTGACATAGGATGAAACCACTTTGAGATAAAGGTCACAACACCTCTGAGGACGACGAGCTTTTCACATCATATTTATACCATGTGCTTCACAATTCTTAATGTCAGAGAAGGAAATTGATGAACTTGAAAGATTTTTGGTTCGATTTGTGGTGTGTGTATTTTTATTCCGTCCAAGTTGGGAATATTATAATAATTGTAAGTTTGTAGGAGACGCAAGGGAATATCAGCTGATTACATTTCAGGTTATTGCTGATATCTTCAAGAATAATTACAATTTACGTGTGAGACATAAAAAATATGTGCACCAAGCCTACCAGCAAATGTTTCGAAACGTTCCAGCACAGTTAATGGTACGTCGTTCGTACGCGATATCAAATAATTCATACGCGTCTCAAGTTCATTGTGGACAATGTATTGTTGACCATGGTTGAAAGATGTCACGGTAAAAACTATTGTGTCGTCTGGAAAAGGGAAGTGACAGAGATCAACTTATCGACATCGAAATTTCTCCAACTTCATTTGGACTATTTGCACACATACTACTTTCTACTTTCTGGATCATGAAATGAAGTTTGGAATCAACAATGTTTCCAACAAAGGGAATTGTTTGGGTGCTTTCTCCATCTGGATAAATCACATCTGATTTAACAATTGTCATGAAACTTTTACCATCGGAACCAAATCTTGTTACATCTGACCAAGCGGATTTTATGTTAATTAAGGGTGGGATATTCAACGATGCACCAATGAAATGCCATACACCAAGATACTAAAGACACGAATGAAATGATATCTTGAAAGATTATTCTTTAATAATTTATACTTTTCATTTTTATTTACGATTTACCTTGTCAGGGGTTTGGTCCTCAGATGATATGTGCCAAGTTTTTCCATAAACAGCAGTACCGAGTATTGCTAATGAAAATAGTACATCAACTGTCATGATGACTGCTAAGACGGCGAAATACGTTTGCGATATAGTCGAAGTGTTGAGAAAAATGTTTGTCCGGAGTGATGTTTTCGCGATTTTTATGTGAGGAGTAGTAAGCTCTGAAGACATGTGGGAGTATTGCGTTGGAACACCCAACCAATAAAAAATTATGACATATAGAATAATGTTCGTTACCATTTGCAGTTGTTCCCGGAGTGTTGATTGAGCAAAAAGTAATTAACAGTCAACCTTCGAATGACAATCGCAAATATGTGGACAGTGCAGAGGAATATGCGTCGCTTCTATCTCAGGTGATTAGGTGTCAGAGATTATTTAGTTGCACTCCAAGGTGAATGAACGAAATTCTAATTGAATAATGCAAACAAGGGAAGGGCAGACTATCAGAAATTGAAGCATCCGACATTGTTCCAAGGTCATTTATTTCCATTTGCGATTTATTTCATCAAAAGTTAGTTCGTCAGATGATGTTGGCAGAGTATGTCCATGAACAGCAGCACCAAATACTGCTAGTAGAAATAGTTCAGCAACTGTCATAATGATTGTTACGAAGGTGAAATACGTCTGTGATCTACTCGGGGCGTTGAAAAAATGTTCGTCCAAAATGATGTTCCCTTGGTTTTTATATGCGGAGAAATAATTTCTGGAGAGGAGTGGAAGTGTCGCGTTGAAAAATTCAACTAATAAAAAATACATCAAGTCGAGCTATGCGTCCTATTATTTATAGTTTCGTTCGTTGCGTTGATGAATCAAAAAGCAATTAACAGTCAATCTTCAATAGACAATCGTGAATATATGGAAGATACAGAGGAATATCAGTCGATTTTATTTCAGGTGATTATTCAGCTTTTTAAATGTAACTAAAATTTTTGTGTAAGACATATGAAATATGTTCATCAAGACTCTCTTCTAATTTTTTAAATCCTGTTTTCACATCTGCTGGAGCGTTCGGCGAACGAGATATCGAATCATTTATACTACGTACTTTATAATGCTGAATGTTAGAAGGAGAAATTGATGAACTCGAAAGATTTTTGGTTCATTTTTCATTCTGAGTAATTTTATTCCATCTAAATTGGGGAACAGAAATGAGTACATTGATAGTTGATCAATAATTGTAAGTTTGTAGAAGATGCAGGGGAATATCAGCTGATTATATTCCACGTCATTGTTGATATCTCTAAGCATAAGTACAGTTTTCGTGTGAAAAATATAAAGTAGATGCACCAAGGCTATCAGCCAATTTTTCGAATTCTTCAATCACATCTTGTGGGGCGTTTGGCGTACGAGATATCAGAACATTGTCATACTGATTACCTTTGACGTGCGCAATGATTTGCTCACCATCGTTGTATCGTTTTACTGTAAAAACCGCCCTCTTGACTGAAAAAGAAAAGTGCCAGATCAACCTATCAGCATCAAAATTTTTTCGATTTTATCTGGTCTCTTTTTTCACATACGTTTTGATCCTGCATACATCGTGATATGGAATTCAGAGTCAATAACTCTTCCAACAGATCGAATTACGGCAGTTCGAACTTTTTTGGAATAGTTCAGTAACATTTTGTTAATATCTTCGAACCGTTCGTTAGAGTCACCCAGTCTCGTTGCATGTGACCAAGGGCAACTAATTTCTAATTGGATTGGGTACTGTAATATCATACCAATGTTGTACCATGTACCGAGATACTGAGAACATAAATGAAATGATATTTTCATAAATTATCTTTTCACAATGTCTGCTTCATATGTTTGTTTGCGATTTACCTTATCAAGAGTTCGTTCGTCAGGTGATTGTCTCAAAGAATGTCCATGGACAGCAGTACCGAATATTGCTAATAAAAATAGTTCAGCAACCGCCATGATGATTATTGAGAAGGTGAAATACGTCTGCGTTACACTCGGAGCGTTGGAAAAAAATGTCCGTCCACAATGATGTTTTGTCGGTTTTTATATGCGGAGTAGTAATCTCTGGGTAGGAGTGGAAGAGCCGCGTTGAAAAATTCAACCAATAAAAAACGAAAAAAATTGAGTAATGTGTCACTATTTATACTTTTGTTCAAAGTGTTGATTAATCAGAAAGCAGTTAACCGTCAACCTTTGATAGACAATCGTTGATACATGAAAAGTGCAGAGCAATAAAAGTCGATTCTATTTCAGGTGATTATTCACTTTTCCAAATTTAACTACAATTTTTTCTGTAAAATGAAAAATTGATGTTCGTATTTGTCAGAGATCGACCGTTTCATTGCACTTCGAGGTGAATAAATGAAGTTTCAATTGAATAATGGAAATGAAGAAGAGTCAAGACTATTAGAAATCGAAGTATTCGACATTGTTCCAAGATCCGAGCTGTGACGAGCACAAGAAAAAGAATAAATATTTATTAATTCACGATTGTTGACATAGCGACTTAATTGGCTGTGAGGTTCCACATAAACATGTTTGTACATTACATACAAACGAACAACCTCACATGATGGTAAATAGAAACAACGTCTCCACTTGCATGTAGTACATTTGTGTGATTTAATCGCACAAACTGGTGCACGTGCGTCACTCGAAATTTTTTATCCTGTCGTCCAACGAGCAAGACGTGGAATTTCTAAGTCATTGAGCTAGATCACGAGCAGAGACGCCGCCGGCGACGACGGTGGCGGCGGCGGCGTGGCTGCCTCACAAATACGACGTTTCTCCAATGTATAGAAAGACGTCGTCGCACTATCGTACAGATAGAGCTTTATATTTTTATTTCATCTCCTTTTCTGTTCATTCTTTTTTTTCACAATTTTTTTCCTTCTGGCGATCGCTCCTCAACTCACACCATGGCAATATCACGTTTCTTCGCCTCAAGCATTTTGTCCAATGTCCCTCTATCCTTTTTCACGCTGTAATCATTTCCTCGAGTCGTGTTCGTACGCAACATTCTACAAACACGTTTTCAATCATTTAATTTTGAGTTAAAAGGACAAAAAAGACACCACTAATTTTCAGATGTCGCCGAAAATTGCATGTTAGTTGTCCGAATTGACTTACGTAAATTTTCGCGCACATACAGAAGTGCAAAGACGTTCATATGTCGGTCGATTTACATTTACAAGCAACGAACAATCACTTGGAATAAAATCAACTCTTATTCTTCTGCACTTTCCACATATCTACGATTGTCTATCGAGGGTTGACTGTTAATTGCTTCTTGATGAATCAAAACTTCGCACAAAACTACAAATAGTGATGCATATCGCTCTCTTTTCTTCATTCTCTATTGGTTGGATTATCCAACGTGACACTTCCACTCGTCGCCAGAAATTATTACTCTGCATATAAAAACCGAGAGAACATCACTCTGTCATCGTCAAGATATCATTCCATTTACGTTCTCAGTATCTTGGCGTGTGGTATACGATTGATGCAACGAATAAAGACTCAATCAATATGAACATTACATGAAACTGATAAAATGGTGTTCGTCTACCCCGATCGAGTGGTCCCTAAGGAACATAAAATTGTTGGGAAAATTGTTGATTCCGTTCTTCATATCACGCTCCGTAAAGGATTGGAAGGTATGTGAGAAAATAAACTAAAAGAAATTGCAACAATTCTGATGTCCATAGGTTGATCTCTGTCACTTTTCTCTTCCAGATTTCCCAGCAGTTTTCATAATGACACCTTACCATAATGGTGAGCAATATATTGCGCACAAAAGAGGTTATCAACACCACAATATTTTGATATCTCGCACGCCGAACCCCCCACCAGATGTGATCGAAGAATTCGAAAAATTTGCTCATAGCCTCGGTGCATACCTCATATATTTCTCACACAAAAACTGTACTTATACTTAGAAAAATCAACAATAATCTGGGATGAAATCAGCTAACATAACCTGCATCTTCTACAAACTTAAAAATTATTCACGGCGACGAGGGTGGAAGCTGGAAATTGCAGTAGCGAGCAGTATAACGACTACGCACGATTTCATTAATCCAATTTGAATTCATCGTATTATGCGAACGCTGACATGTTCAAAAATTCGTGTATTATCACCCTCCCTGTCATCCGCACTTCTTCTAAAATACCCCACACCTTCTCCTCTTCATTCTTATCATCAAAAAAACAAAAGAACTTCATTCGTTAAATTCTCGTTATGTCTAAAATACGAAATGATTTCATTTTCATTAAATTGTTTTTCACTGTTGAATTATTCTCGAATTGCCATCAATTTGAAACATCAAAAAACCGACACATCTAAAATTTTATGTATTATCAAGACGAATTATTAGCAACATCTGCTCAGTGAACCACAGGGGAGCGCGTTATACGTGAATTCACTATAAATGTTTATTTCACGTTGGCCAATTAATTTGGTCACATCGTGGTTCGTTGTGTATCTATATATAAAGTGTAGTATAAAAGGATCGCCCCCACGAAAACAAAGTAATCGCAAAGTTGTATCAGTAGCGGTGACGGTGGCGTTCGCCCTCGTTGGCCGTTTAATTAGCGAAGTATTGTGCACGGATATACTTTCTTGCTAACAGATAGAGAAAATGTAGAGGTATCGTAAGTGCAATAAAGAGAACGAGATGTATATGTATAAATTCTGAACCCGATGCTTCGCCTTTCATGTGGCTTCTTATTTATGTTTTTATATATACACATATGTATATATATACAAAAGCAACACAGCATATCGCTCAACAAGATCTTATTCAGTGTTTTGCTTCAGCGGCAGGGTTAATGATGCTATCGTCCACACAGTGCCAAAGTGATCGCATTGCTGATATTGATGCTCAATGTATATTCAAAATGGACAACTATTTGGAAGTTTAATTTTTTTATGTATTCATTGGAAGAAGGAAAATTGATTTTTGAGTTGTGAAGAATTGAGTTTGTATTTGTTTTATTCTTCGATTGATGACAAGAATTTTTGAGGCAGTATTTTTCTGGTGTGTCATTTTGGAATTATAAATTCCCGTGATAAATGATAATAACTGATAATGAACACAAATTAGTTGTCACCGTTGTTGATGGTGATAATGAAACTATTTTTAGATATGGGTTACAACACCTGTGAGGACATGGAGCTTTTCAGATTTACATTGAGAATGTGTCTAGTTGATGAATATTTATACTACAAACTTTGTAATGCTCAATGATAGGAGAGGGAATTGATGGATTTGAGAGATTTTTGGTTCATTTCTCATTCTGAGTAATTCTATTCCATCTAAATTGGGGAACAAAAATGAGTACATTGATAGTTGATCAACAATTGTAAGTTTGTAGAAGATGCAGGGGAATATCAGCTGATTACATTCCAGGCAATCGTTGACATCACTAAGCATAAGTACAGTCTTCGTGTGAGAAATATGAAACTTGTGCACCAAGATTATCAGCTATTTTTTCTAATTCTTCTACCACATCTGCTGGGGCATTGGGCGTACGAGATACCAAAATATTGTTGTACTGATCATCTTTATCGTGCATAATATATTGCTCACCGTTATAGTACGGTGTCACTGTGAAAACTGTTGTGAAATCTGAAAAAAATAAGTGACAGAGATTAATCTATCGACATTAAAATTTTTTCAATCTCATTTGGTCTATTTTCTCACTTACTTCCTGTTTTTGTCGGGATCGTGATCCGAAGTTCGGAATCAACAACTTCCCCAACAGCTTCGATTTTGTCAACAGATACTCCACCGGGGTAGATCGAATACATCTTGGTAATTTCCTTAAACTGTTTATCATCATCACCAAGTCTTTTTGAATTTGACCAAATGCATCTGAGTTTTAAATCGGTTTGATACTTATGCGTTGCACCAATGGTATACATCACACCAAGATACTAAGAACATGAATGACATGATATCTTGGTAGATTTTTCATTCGCAATTCATACTTTTCATTTTTATTCGTGATTTACCTCATCAAGGGTCAGTTCCTCTGATAATGTTGGTAAAGAATATCCATGAACAGCAGTACCGAATACTGCTAATAAAATTAGTTGAGCAACTGCCATGATGATTGTTGAGGAAATCAAATACGTCTGCGTTACTCTCGAAGCGTTGAAAGAAATGTTTGTCCAAAGCGATGTTACCTCAGTTGTTATATGCGAAGAAATAATCTCTGGAGATGGGTTGGAGTGTCGCGTTGAGGAATCCAACCAATGAAAAATGAAGAAAATAGAGCGATGTGTCTCACTTTTTATAGTTTTTTCCGATGTGTTGATTAATCAAAAAGCAATCAACAGTCAACCTTCGATAGGCAATCGTGGGCATATGAAAATTACAGAGGAACAAAAGTCGATTCTATTTCAGGTGATTATTCATTTTTCAAATGTAATTACAATTTTCGTGTGAGAAATATGAAACACGTTCACCAAGACTATGAGCTAATTTTTTGAATTCTTCCATCACATATACAGGAGCGTTTGGTGAACGAGATATCAAGATATTATCATGCTGATCACCTTTAACCTGCGCAATATATTGCTCACCATTATTGTATGGTGTCATTGTAAAAATTCTCATTGAGTCTGGAAAAAAAAGCCACAGAGAGATCAATCTTTAACATTAAAAATTCTTCAATTCCATCTGGTCAATTGTTTTTCACTCACTACTCTTCATCCCTTCCAAGTACCGGATATGAACCTCAGAATCGACAACTTTTCCAACACCCTGAGTCTCGTCAAGAATTACACGAGTCGAGTGGATAATTTTCATTTTTTGGACTTCCCGAAAACTTTCATTATCATCACCAAGTCTTGTTACATTTGACCAAATACACGTCATGTTATTGTCGATTGGTTTGATATGTGTTAAACCAATCGTATACCACACTCCAACATACTGAGAACTCGAAGTGTATTATATTCTAATAAATTTTTTGTTAACCATGTAAAAAATTGTTTACCTCGTCGAGAGTAAATTCCTTTAACGATGCTACTGATATATGTCCTGATAAAATAGCACTTGCAAAAATAATTGGAAGAATTATTTCAATAACTGTCATAATTATCGTTGGCAGGGTAAAAACACGACTGCGATATGGTTTACGCAGTGAAACAGGAATTTATCTGTGATGGATTTTTAATCAATTTTTATGATCACATCTAGAAACTGATTAGCGTCAGAAAACAATGAAAGTTTTATCTGAAATTTTCAAAACCCATAAAGATTAATGAAAAGAAACTGATGTTGTACGCCATTATTCGCAGTTACGAAATTTTGTTCTTGGCATGAATGAAAAAAAAAAAAAAATGTAACAAATGTTCTAATCTCATACAGTTTGATAAATTAAAATAATTTCTTTCAAATGACTCATATTTCTCATCACATTTTGAAATATTCCAATCAAATTCCACAAAAAAAAAATCCCACGAAATTTATTCTTCGGTGATGAAGTTTAATATGGCGCAGTTTGATTATCGTTGGGGAGCCTGAGGAGGGAAGAGTACAGACTATTATATTCGTAAAGTTAAAAGACGACCGCGTGTGAGAGTTGGCACTAAAACTACTCGGAGCGTGGGCAATAATTTACGATGCCGCGCGGGCGCGGATAACTATTCGTAAGTACCGCGCGCAGCGTGCACCGCCAATGTCTATAGCATTGTGGCCAAACTCGAAAATGTTCATCCTTGCGCGTGTTCACATTCAAACCAATGGGATGTAATACACGTGTGTGTATAGAAATGAGAAAGACAGTGAGATATAAAAAATAAACGAAAAATAAGAGAAGCATAAAAGATACCTATATATACATATATACATTGTCTGGTTTTCTTTGTCTCGACAAGGCGTCCAATTTTACTACGCATAAATCTGTGGTGTTCTTGCCAACGAAAAAATATATACGATAAAAAAATCAGAGAAAATAAAAAAAAACCAACTAAGAAAAAAAACAACATCGAGACTTTACTGCCCTTCTACGAAAACCCACAGACGAGAATACGCCACACAGCAAAATGAAATAGAATTTGTAATGTAGGTCGTTCTGTGTCCCTTTTATATTGATGCGAGGTTACTTGAGCTGTGGACACGTGTGCGATGATGTTGATTATAATAAATCGAAGTTAATTGAAAAACCATCGATGTTTATTCTTCAATATCACCTCAAACCCCTTCCTAATCTTACCCTTGCATAACACATCTATTTATAATTTTAAATTCATTCTCCTCGACTGATATTTCAAATGACAATAAAAATTCCTTCCATGCACATTGTCCGACAATAAATAATTTTAATAATGACGATTAAATATATTTAGTAACTTAATGTTGTCATCTGTTTGCGTACATATAACCTTAAAATACGTCACATAAAGTAACATGTCTCTATTCGTGTGCAGTTAAAACTTTGTCACAACTGCATCACTGTAAATGAATTATTATTTGGCAATCGTTAATAATCCAAACACACATACGCTTTTAAAGTTGTCATTTCTTTTTTTTCCATTTGGTGACTTATACAAACCACCCGCTGATGCTATCCACATCATCAGCCTTTATATCAGTGATATATTCGTATTCATATACACATGTACATGCACTTGGCGAATTGGCGCGTACGCGCGCAAGCGCCCAGTAGAATTTTATGGTCTCGTAAATAAGAGGACATAAAACCAATACGTCCATTTTGTTTTTTATATGTGTACGAAAGTGAACCCCATGAGTTCTTGCTGTTGACTATTCTTGGGATTCACTCACTCAAATGTTAATGCCAACAAATTTTATATAAATAAAATTTTGTATATGTTTTGGTAAATATATACGTGTGGAAAAAAAGCTAAACGCGGTGGATGAAGCTCCTGCGCGCGCAATGTCCACGATCCCCGATAAGCTCTTTTAATTTATCGCTCTTTTCCTCGGGTCGTTGCCAACGCATTCGCTCACCATAATATATATATATATATATATGTTCGACTCGTTATATTTCGACGCTCGAATTTCTCGCCACCCGCGGGCACCCGAGATTACACACTCAACTCCCTTAAAATCAAACCAAAAAATATCTCATAATAAAAAATATATAAACAAAAAACAGATGTTGATAAAAAAAAGAAATCCAAAACATTTTCACAATCGCATATTTAATTGCATGACCCGTTGCCAAATTGTGTAATGTGGTACACAAGTACATGTTTATCTAACAATTTTCGTTGTCGTGAATTTTTATTTGCTGACTCAGTTGACAAAACAAAAATGTCTTTGAAAATTCACCGCGGTGATTTTTTATTTATTTATGAAGCTGTTTTGGTAATGAGACAAAGATTGTGTTGGAATTAAAGGGAATGCCGCGAGTTAACTTTACTGAAATGCGGAAAGAAAAAAAAAAAAAAAATGCGACAATTGAGTGAGGATGGTGAGAGGGTGGATGTAGAAGAAGGAAAGTTCCTTCCAAAGTGTACATGAATGTACTTAAGATATATACGTACATGTGTGGTATAGGAGGCGGAAAAAAAATGGAGCTTATCGCTACGTGGTATCAAAGGCCTCATGGCAAAGCGAGATATATTTGTGTGTGTAAGTATACGCGGGCTCGCAGTGTGTCTCTCAAGATAAGATATATCTCGACGGTGCAAAGACCGATGCCACTTGTCCACCCCGCGCGCTCGCGTCCGAAAGGTGTAATAAATCGCTCGCGATCGCTTTTTACCGATCGCGAGTATGGCGCTCTTGTTTTCGGTCCAACAACACTCTCGCATTTACACATAAAAATAATACATTTTATGCATGCAAAAATATATTTGAAACCCTGAAGGAAGATGAAATCACGTTTCGTTGCTCTTCTTTAGTTGAAGAATTATTTTGATTTTTTTTATTATTATAATTTGATTTTGTTGTTCGAGTATATAATTTCGATAATTTTTCTCTCACTACAAAATTTATTTTGTATTCTTTATTTATTTATTCATCTTTTTTATTGTCATTTTTTTGTTGCAGATATTCTGGAGGATTTTACAGTGCAAAACGCGATGCTGTGGTGGTTATCCACACCAAGCCATGTTCAATATCACGATGGAAACATTCATTATTAATCATCCATTCATTTTTTGCATGTAAGTACATTCGTATTTTACACATTGACTATACCTTTATATATATATGAATATTGGCGTTGTTTATCGTGTTACACAGTAAATTATTCCCGGAGGGTTACATATGCGTGCGCGCAAACCCAGATGCAGTAATATAAGAAAATCGACGCCTACCCCCGCGATAATTCGTGCGACGTTGCATATATTCGAATATATATACATAATATGTCGTTTGAGAGGGCTCACAAATGTGCGCGTGAGAGTTGTTAAAGGGTGAGTGGGAGGGTGAGTGAATTAAATAAGGAAGAGGCGATGTAGAGAGTAACACGAGTCTTCTGCATAGCAAGAAGAAAATTATTCCGTTGGTTGTTGTGTACTTTTGAGCTGCCGTGTGCGGCTGCTGTTGAATTTCATTAACATATATACTTGAAACATTTATGATTGTGTGTGCGTGCAATGCATTGCATATGCAAAAAACAGATTGAATTAATTCTGTGAAAAAAAAAAGAGGCAAAAGAGTTTGGTGGACAAAAAAATATTGAAATTATTTCTTTTATACTTTCACTTTCTTTGGTAATAGTGAAAATTCGGTCAAATATATTCTCCAATCTCAATCACGGTATGAGAGTGAGTTAAATAACGATGCGAGTGAAAGAGAGCAATAAGTGAGAGCGGCAGATGAGAATTAAAAGCGCACGCGCCACAAACCAAAATGTCTTTATACATGTGTATGTGTACATGGAAATTTGAGCGACAGCTGGTGGGGTATTTCGATATCTTCAATTATTTGAAAGGTTGTTATTAGCTACCAGGATAGTGATTAAAATCGTTAAGTAAATTTGATACTTTTATGTTGATATGATGAGAAGAAGAAAAAGGGACTAAATAAATTGATTACAGGTGATGGTTTTTTTGGACTTTTTATTTTAGTAACTGTGCATTTTAACGCACGTGTATGTTTATATCGCACATGTCTTATATAAATTACTACAAGTGGATTTTATTTTATCGAGATGATCAATATCAGTTTTATCTTGACGCACGTGTGTTCATTTATTGGAAATTAAATCCGTGTTTGTGTATGGTCATTGAGAGGAAAAAATTGCAATCGAGATTTCTCTATATTTGATGGAGCGATTCTGGTTTTAACTGTAGCGCAAGCGCCATTCGCTTGTGCTGGGCTTTTTCATAGACAGATCGATAAAGCCATGGGGTTAGCCAAAGTCACGACTGGACTTCAACGCCTCTGTGGACTATTTCTTCATTCGCAACCCCATAAAAAATTAATATCAATATATCAATATAAATTCACCATTAAAATTTATTGAGAAGAAATTTCGGATTTTCCAGAAAAGGAATGAGAAAAAAAAATTCCATAACTTTCATCAACCGGTCGTATGACTCAGCAAAATTCTCCACAACCCCTTTATTTTTATTATTCAATTTTTTTTATTATTTTCATCATTATAACTCAACATGAAGAGACAGCAACAAAGAGATGAGAAAAAGATATGGAAATAATAACTGCAGACCGTCATTTTGTCGTGATGACTCGTATATTCATTCTCTCACACTGATGAACTAATGATGCGCCTGATGATTACTACGACGATTCAACCAGGCGGTGCATACAGACATTTAATATTCTGTAGCAATATACATCTGTATATATTGCTACACGATGAATCTGCCCAATGCACACTGTCCGTTCATAAATGCGTTTATACCTACTCACATTTTACTCAGCATGAAAGCAAATCACCGCCTTGAGCATCCGTATGCGATTTAATTCACTGCACGAAATTAAACATAACGAGAATGATTCATCTTTATATATCTATATACATCTCCATATAAATTTATCGATATACAAAAATGAAGATGAAAATAGTTTTGCCAAAATTATTTTTGTTAATATGCGCAGTGAACATTTTATGTACGTTGCATTAATTGTGTCTTTAATAATTAATCGATGTGAAATAAATTCTGAATAAATAGCAGAGGAAAAATTCGAATTGGTCGAGGATTTATTTGAATTTAAATTTATTTATTGTACATTTGAATGTAAAAATATTTGGCGTGTTGTTACGAGTAAAATGTTGCATGTTTAATAAAAATTACACGAGTACAAGTTTTCAAACAATCATGTAAAAAGTCTGTGAATTTATTCACGTTCAGACGAGATATCGTCACGTATTGCTCATAAGTTTATGTTCGTAAAGTCGATAGACCACGTGCGCGTGCGCGCATGACAACTGCACTCGCGTAATGTCGATAAGTTGAAATATATTGTTTTATACAAGTGAAGTCGCATAGTTTCCAAGAACGTGCTTACTTGTTGGGTACAGTTGAACTTCTTAGAAGTTTAAGGTGTAACGACAGGTGAAAATGTTTGAGTAAGAGGGATGGAGCGAGTGGAAGTTGAGAGGGAGGAAAAGTGGTGGTGCACGCGCAACAAAGTGCGATTGGTATTGAAATGGTAGGGGGATTATGAACAGGACGTGTGGCGCTCTTGGCGGGTATTAAAATCAAACAGGTTTACGTGGCTTGGTATTTATGAGGAAACTCATTGGAATTAGTTGTTTTTCATGATTACTTTTGTTTAGATATGAATTAGTTTTAAGGGTGTTGACATTGTGGTGGAATTAATCATTGCGGCGATAAAATGCGATACATTTTAGTCACGATGTATCTCATGTCAATACCCCAATGTGAGACGATAAAAATAATAATAATTTACGTAGATATGAAACAAAAATTCTAAGAAAGTAATCAGTTATCGGTAAACACTGACATGCGTGTGAGTTTATCATTTTTCCTGTTTTTTTCATTTGTCATATTTGTTAATTCAATTTGCCTGGAGGCACGACGTGATACAATGAAAGATTAAAAATATTTGATTGAGCTTGTTAATTATTTTTTTTTATTCTTCAACAAGAAATTATTTTTTTCAATGCCACGTGTGTGATTTTATTGGTAGGATTCGAGAGTGTTTTCGTAAATTGTTTATCTGACAAAATATCGGACAAGGCCATGTTTATTGAATTTTGTAGTGGAAAATTATTTCGGACAATGAATCACAGATGTTACTGTTGTTGCATTGACGCAAATTTATTGTTGTGATAGATTTTATTATGTACAATTTTCACTTTCAACAACTCTGATAATCTCATTTCACTTTTACTTCAACGTTGCGGGGGAGATAATTTTATTCATAGAAAAATTGCAATAAAATTTATTATTTATATAATTACATCTTTGTTTTTCAGTATCAATCTGGGGTGTACGATTGTGTTGAAGTTCTATTTGTCTTTGAACAGACCTCTTGCGCCACAAACACGCCATGGGAGGGAATTGATGATTAAACAGATAACGATAAAATATTGATGTGGAAAAACTGTTGGTTTTTATTACATTTTCTTCACTGATAGCAGTAAAAATAAAAATAATAAAAAAACATATCAATATCTACACTTGAGCATCGTCTTTATGAGCTTCATAGATTGAATATTTCACAAGTCCAATCGTTATACACGTGACGCATTACATCTTGGACTTCGACATCATAAGCTTCAAGCGAGTTTAATGCAGCATTTATACATAAATTTATTATTGATAATTTAACAAGAAATTACTGAGATTTTCCACTCATCTGTTATAAACTTCTTGTATCTACAACATGATAAAACATCATTTTCCCTTCTCCTATTCTAATCACACTTTGACCAGGAAAATTGCATGAGATAACTCCTCGACCCACAACACAAATCACAACACCAAAAATACCAGAAAAAAATTATCCTTCTTTATTCAGAGAATTCTGTGTTGAACACACATCACCAAAAATTAAAATCATCGAGACTACCACAGCTTGAATGAAAAGTCTCATAAAACATTTCTGCGTTGCAAAAAACAAAAAAAATTTTCCACAATGATTCAACTCGGACACGAATTATTCACCGGAAGTATCACAACGACATATATATTATTTCTCATTCGCATGTATATGAAATGATATAATGTTTCATGAGAACTGTGACGCCGTGGAAAAAAAAGGGTCATGTGAACGTGTCATGAGCAGCAACCGTACACTTTTATTATGAATCCGAGGCTCGTGGGACATTGACCGAGAATGTCACGTGTGTTTTCTTACATGCATAAATATTTGCCTATATATAAACATCCAATTCCTATTTCACATTCTATAATCAATCAATGAAACGTACATGCAATATTCATAACAAAACAGCATTAAAAAAAATAACCACCGTGTCAATTTATTTATTACTTCCAATTAACTCCATCATGTGTGAATATTGAAGCACAAATAATATTGACATAACAACTCCAAAAGCAATAAACAAATCAAAGGTATCCATTTGATTATTATGAAAAATTTACTTCTTCAAGCATATCCAATTATATCACATTTAACCCTTTTGTTCGAGACACGAAGGTTATTTAATATAAAAATTAATACACAAATGTATCCTTTAAATTTTCTTTGTCCATAGAAAATTTATATATTGATGCAATGAGATTGAATGATAGAGGGTTTTTGTTATCGTTACTTGTTAGTATACTCCAGAAATCAGATTAAATGTCGGATATCCTGCGTATAGGGTCGTTCTCTGGTTTGTCTCTATCTCTTTCACCCTGACTCGTTTGCCTCCCTCTTTTTTTCCCCTCTCATATACTAGATTGTTTGGTGTTGGTTGTTGGTACGTGCATACAGGAAGCTCCAGTCATTACCTCGCTCAGACCCCTCGACGCATCCACTGTGCGACACACTCCGATACACACATTCATAACAATTTTGTTTTACGTGCCTCTTCCTCTTTGTTACTCTCTTGCCTTCATAGATATGAACACTTTTATATTTATAATTGTGTGAGAGTGTGTGTGTGTGTGTGTGTGTGGATGGTTTTGGCTTGTGAGCCCACTGCTATTTCAGGCGAGACTATTACATTGCCGCTTGTTATACAATTACTCATCACAATTCTATATAAAAATTTTCTTTCTTCTTTTGTATATTAATCATTGTGAATTGCGATTGGTTTTATTAAGGACAATAAATTACAACAATTGCAATGGAAAAAAAATTAGCCCGGTTAAAAATTAATTTGTCATCACTTTTTTTTTCAATGTTAATTCATATTTTGAATTTTTATTTCTTTTCAATAATTTCTGTTACATTTTTATCAATTATCGAGGGTTACATTCCGTTGTTTAGTATATTTATGAATATTGTTGTACGACTTGTATTTCAATGTTTCATTCACACTTGTGAATGAAAAATAACAAGGGCAGACCTTCGAATTAATTTGACGAACATGCAATCTCTGCTGTGGCATATGGCTCTTCATCCGGCGTCACGCCACGCGTTCTCATTAACAATATTACCCTCAACGAGCGACCCTACGTTGATGTGTCCTTCAGGGTGTCTTGAGCAACTCGCCACGAACCATTTTCTCCCCTATATATATAGATATGTTTATGTGTGCTATCAACGAGTAGCACTCAAACCTTGGTGGATTCTCACTTACATTATGCATATGTATGTATAACATTTCCCCTTCAATATTTAAATATATCTATATCGGTGCATTGGCTACATTTACATTCATGTTTATCGAGCTCGCACGCTAAAATCACTAAAACCACATTGTAAACCACACGCACAACCGGAACTCACACATAACTATTCAATATTTCAACTTCTTATTGATTAACGAGCGTATTCCGTATTTTTGTTTCTCTTATTTTTCCAAATTTTTTTTTTTTCCTCTCCTGATGTCTCAACACGTAGATGAATATTAATAATGCTTAACAAAATTCATATCTGACTTCACGTGGATGTAATTTGTTAAGCTGAATTTTGTTTCTTTTCTATTTTTCATTTTACAAATGAATTTGAAAAGAAGGAAAAAGAAGAAAAAAAAAAATATTGTTATAACATTATGATAAATGGTGTGAGTGTACAATTGGTTGTGCACGAATTCTCGTGCATGAAATGTCACGTTGAATAAATATTCATTTGAATAAGAAGAGATGTTTAAGTGATAGAATATTTGAAGTAACCTCCTGCGTGCGGCGTTTGCACCTGTTATAATGCGACCAGACGTAGACGTGTTGCTTAGGACCGCACCTTATTAAGTACTCTCAAAGGTAGTTTTAATATTTATATTCTTGCGAGTGGCACTCTCGTCATCATCAGTGTGCGAACGACATATAACGACAATATATACACAAGAGAATTCACAGCGGTCGGCAGCTTTAACTTTATACAGTGAAACCTCTTTAACATTCTCATGTTTATGTTTCTTTCTCGAAGCGATGAGACGGTGCATTTAATTTCCTTCTTTATACTTCACTAAAGTCACGTGTCGAGGAATTTTAAAAAATTTTTGTGGCAGTTGTGAATTTATTAGAAAATCTTCGATGAATTTTGAAAAAATTGCATTGTAAATGATTTTTAGTGATTGTTGATTTATTCTTTTTTTTTTTTTTTTCACTGGTTTATGATGGAGGAAAAAATATTTAAGTGCAAAGATTCCTCATGTTGACACGATGTTTATTCAATCTCGAAAAGTATATAAAGAAGCGAGGCAAGCAACTTGTTATCTCATCGTTCGTAGGAGTTTTAAATCGTACAAAATTCATATCTAACGTGCTTGTGACAACATTTGAGGAATCTAGAACCCGCACGCGAATACAGGTAGATATGAATATACATAAATATATGAAATATATGACATAAAAAAAAATTGTGAGGGAAAACGAAAGTATATTTATATAAATATAACCTACCGCGGACACGTCTGGGAAAGTCAAACAATCAAATAAACGTGCGCTCACCACGTGTTGACTCGTCGCATACATTTTCTGTATATACAGCAATGTACATCTACTCCCCTTTTTTTTTCGTTCTTTTTCTTCTCATTCGTTGAAACTCCTTCATGTCGAATATATCGCATTCGAATTGTATTTTTTTTTTACATTTGTATGATTGTCTGTCGCACACCAATCACAAACAACCTGTCACGACAATTCAACGATATCGCCGATCAACGATAGAAAATTTTATGGATAATATTTGTGAATGTGTTGTGTATCAATCGATATTTATTGAAGGAAGTATTTATCACAATTATTAATATGACTATTTGATATCAAAAATTGAATTTATTACAAATTTGTTTCTCTTTTTAATTTTTAGGTGTAGAATAAAAGTGTGGAAAATAAATTGGTGAAAGACAACACCGTGCCCATGAGAATTTAAAAACGTTTCCGAAATGTTGAATGAACTTTATATCCCTTAGGAAACAAACTGAAATAACGGAAGAGCAGGAAAACGGTTGAACATTTGGGGATTGAAGGAGAAAAAGAAGGAAAAAAAACTGATATCTTTGAAAATAGAGAAAAAAAAAAATAAATCGAGGAATACTAAAAATCATTTGAAATTTTTCATCAAATCACCCAACAATCTCCTATCATTATCCTTTGGTTATAATTTTTTATAATAAATATCGTCCTTCCTATAGAAATTACTCAACGATGATAATCCACATGATAAATTATTGTTACAGATGATTTAAAATTGCATAGCCAGTAAAAGAGAAAGAGAAAAAAAATAAATTGTTCGTTGAATTACTTGAGTTTGTGAAATAATGCCTGGGGATGTCAAATAACAACAGTATAACGTGTATATATATCTATACAAATGATATATTCGTAAAGGTGGTCATAAGAGTGTAAGCGGTGTGGACTATTCTCTTATTTCTCTCCATGTCCCGTTCTCATATGTACATGAATACAAACTCACATATATCATCGATGAAATGAGGCACGCGATTCAGTTACATACACAAACGTCCATATAAACATACACAAATACATTTATATACAGTTTGTGTAAATGTGAATGAGTTAATACGTTGTGAGAGTCGAGAAGTTTCATCTACAGATTCTCTCACAGTATTAAGCATAAATATACCTATGTAGATATGTGTAAAGCCGGAGGGTTTTAATGGTGCATCAACTTGCTTCTTGTCGGCGTGGGTGCATTGCACGCAACTCTTTTGCATTCGATGTATCTAACATTAATCATGAACGTGTGTGCGAGGGCTACTGGATGGTATTGAGTTTGAGGTTAAAAAAATCAAATGCAGAGAACCAGAGACTTTAATAATGTATAACCGCAAGAATATTTTTCCGCCCTCTCTCACTATCGCCAAACATAAAATTCACATTATGTACATGTGTATGTGTGGTATATTCCCACAATTATTCACGTTGTCTGTTTGCTCGTGATATTACGAATTCATTTTTAATGATGGATAATCATGTGCGATTGCATACCAATGTTTGCATGTAAAAGGTCGCTGTTTCAAAAATAGAATAACAAATTTAAATGTGATTGGGATGTTTTTTTTTCAATTCTTTGCGAATGACGTTAGTATCAATGTGAAAAATTATTTTTACAAATTATTCTTCTGGATTTTTTGTAAATTAATCACAAGAAATATTTAACTTTGTGTCGATCAAATATTTAATCCCAACAGTTTCGTAAATGGGGGATGAAATAATGAATAGATAAATTACACCACTTGGTAATTATTTTTGTGGGGGGATTCAGTTGATATTGTACTATTTATTTGACAATTTGTCCAATCTAAATTATGTTGATGGTGTATTTAATATTTTCAACCTGACGATATTGACCGTGGCTTGTCAACGTAAAAATTCGTTTGTAAATCATATCGATAAGTATCGCGGTATAGTTTACGTGTGTTAGCGGGAGGTCAGCGTGCACAGTGCCATTACAGCGTGTAATTAATCTTTTTCGTTTATTCGCACATTTATCTAGTAGCAAATACATTTCTTCCTCACTCGTGTCTGCTCA
Source organism: Meteorus sp. PSUC_FEM 10030008 (assembly GCA_018881525.1). Taxonomy (NCBI): domain Eukaryota; kingdom Metazoa; phylum Arthropoda; class Insecta; order Hymenoptera; family Braconidae; genus Meteorus; species Meteorus sp. PSUC_FEM 10030008. The sequence goes on from JABMBR010004685.1 coordinate 19,987, forward strand.
TTTACTTGCCCAACGAATTAATATCGTTAAATTTTTTATATTGTCATAAGAACATAATTTGATTTCACATGCAAAAAGTATTTTTATTACACGAACGTAAATAGTTGTGTTGTCCATTTTGTTATGTGGAATATTTTCGATATTAAAACTTGGCAGATGGCAAAAAAATTTAAATAGCGAGGCAACTTCAGTGAATGGACATTTAATTATTGTCATCGTCGCAGAATTCTAAAATTCGCCACTCATTGAATATCATAAGAAGCAGGTTCTGTTTACACATATGCATGGGATTTCATATGTGTACGATTTTATACATATGAATAACACGCTCTTTCGCTCTCTTCTTCCACTTCTTTTTCAGTTATCTCACCAACATTTGGCTTCTTTTCTTTTGCGCGTATAATGGCGACAAATATTAATTAGCCAACCAACACTGCGAATAAATTAGCTGCATTTGTGCCATCAGTTAAAGTGTTCATAAATAAAGTTGGATGAAAGAAAAAAAAAGGGAAAAATGTAATGAATAAAAGGAAAAATGAGCGGTTAATTAATGGGGGAAAAAGACGTTTGTACATATAAATTTATACTGAGGGTGAATGAGAAACATAACATGATTCCGAAACGATTACTCAGTGCAAATAAATTCAGCAACATATTGAGAATGCTTTATTCGAATTTTATGCTCATGAAATATTTACGCTGAATTTATTTTGTATTTTCAATCGTTTGAAATAATTTTCAAGATGTTATTTAACGTATTGTTTTAACTGTCATTATTTTCTGTCAATTGGTCGTGTTGATGCTGATATAACACCTGTGAATATATGGACATGTTAATAGAAATATTTATTCATATTGTGCGGCAAAACGGACGAATCATAATAGCGGAAATAGTCGCAGTGTCTGATGAGTACTTTAACGACCACCTGTTTACTGATACGGAAATCAGAATAGCGGATGTATGGTGCGACCTAGAATTCAACCAGTTGGAACGGCAGAATCAGGTGAAAAAAAAAAAATAAAAGAAGAAGATTCTCAACGTCCTTTTAGATAAATGTCACAGTGGGAAAAATTGTCATTTCTTGATTTATTTCATTTTTGGAATTGATAAAAAATTTTTCTCTGAATATTTCATTTCTGTATTGAATAATGTGGGGGATGACAATTCAGACAGGCTGGAGGGTTCAATGAGGTTCAAATGATTGTCCCGAAGCAAATTAGAGAAATTCATTTCTGTCACACATGAGCAAAGTCTCATTTTGCATGGGCGTTACTTCCCGTGTATATAAAATCAAGAGGAAGCTCTCGGTGGATGAGTTTTAGGGGTTACATTGCGGTATATTACAGCACATCCCTCTTTCAGTCATGGCCTGTCGACCAGAACTTCCTGGGGAAAGATACGAGAATGGAATAGGGTGAGGCGAACAAATTCCGCAAGGAAAATTTTTAACGACATTTTTCTTACAGTTAAAAAAAAATTAAACAATAAATTATGACCTCTGTTAATTTACAAGAACGTATCAATTAATTATTTATTTCAATCGCGATGAGGATGAACAAATTGCAGGGATGTTTAAATTTTTTTTTCATTTTTCATTTCATCGCTCGATCATTCCTTTTTATTTTCCTGCATTTTTTCATTTCCATTCGTTACTGGTGGTTACCACACACACGCGCACACACACACACACACATAAAATGTACGGAGACACGATAAACGGGCGTGGTCGCATGGTTATATGATTAAGCGCGCATTGTGTGCGTTTGGATGTGAAGTTACCGAAGTTAATAATGTCAAGGATAACGTGTAGTCTGCCATGCATCGCTTAAAGGGTTGGGACATGCGGCAGGTGCAGTTAGACGATAGTTGATGTGAGTAAAAAGATTTTTCGCCATATGTTACTCATGAAAATGATTGGATATTTCAATGAATAAAATTTTACGATTCGATCATGAATTTTGTGAAATTACCCAACGAAATTTTTTCGGTTAATTATTTTTTTTATCAGTGTGATTGTCAATGATTACAAAATATTTAATAATATTTAATAAACAAAATTAAATATTGATCTTTTAATTTC
>JABMBR010004686.1:0-22042 GCA_018881525.1 Meteorus sp. PSUC_FEM 10030008
CACTCCAAGATATTTTGTAAATAATTTATTTATTTATTTATTTATTCATTCATTTTTGACATAATAGGAATTGATGTGTGGTCTCCTTTGTATAACGTAACTTGATGTCATAAATTTATCAAGGCGATTCAAAAGTCAATGTCATTGACCATGGACAAACTCCCCTTAGCGGTATTGAAGCTTCATGCAGATTTATGGGCAGCTTAAAGTCATGCTTAAAAATTAATTTGAATCATTTTATATATGCTGCACTTACGAATGATGACAGCCAATGTCACTTTAAATATTTCAATCATATTGTACCAATATAAAATTTTTATTTACTATGAACACAGACAAATACGGCGGTTGGAGATTTATTTCTTATGAACAACAATAAAAATGTCGGATGAAATTGTTGCATAAATTGTTTTTCAATTTTGAAATTTGATTGGTCATGTGTGGTTAATTTTTTTTTGTCATTTTATTTGTCCTCACATTCTCTCCCTTATTCTTTTGTCACTCTACAATTTCTGTACAGATATAGAGGGCTATTATTATCGTCGTTGCTACCGGTTGTCCGTCAAGGAACGATTTCCTTATTAAGGCATTGGGCGACGAGTGAGCGAGACCTCCGCGATGTCAACCGTTAACCTCTCAGCCAGACCGTGCGCTATACTTGCGAGCACATACGCGTCTCATGACCTCACGTGCCGTTATTGTCTTGGCCTTTAGATCATTTGTTTTATTTTATTTTTTTTTTCTTTATTTTCTCTCTTCCTTTTGCTTTTTGCTTTATTGACCCTTTTATATAGGTAATCTTAACTGAGTGGAACTGAAATGAATCGTGGGGATATTGGCTGTTAGAAACTCTCAGGGTAAATCATTTTCGAGAGTTTTGTTTTATAAGTGGAAAAAAATTTATCAATTTTTCTCGATTTTTCATGAGCTTTTGCGTTCACTGTTGATAGAGTGCATTTGTGTTTTCTGTTTGTGGATGAAACTTTTACAATTGATATTGTCTCTGTGAAATTTTGCAAAATTTGTTTGATATTTATAGATTTCAAATATTGGAGGACAACACAGATAAAAAATCGAGATAATTTCTTGAAGTTACTGATTTTAGTTAGGACGATAGAGAATCTTCATATCAATCTCATTATGTTTCACTTAATCGTATCGCTTCATAAGTTTTTGAGATTACAAAACAGCCAGTTCGATAAAAAAATAGTTTTCTTCTTAGATTTGTTGACATTTTTATTATTTTTTCATTCAACAAGGCAAAATTTACATTACAAAAATATCTATAATTTATCCATTTAATCAATTATGAGAAAAAATTATTCACAAAGTCTTTGTTTGTTCTTTTGATGTGATTCATGAAGATGTCGCATAACAAACAGTTCAATGACTCCAACTGAAATCCCGTTTGGCAAATGCAATTGTACGAATATATATTCAGGAGAAAGAAGAATGCCAAATTGGGCAATGGTAGAAGCGCAGGTCATTCGTGCAAATTGCAGTGGAATAACAAATGCATGGATCATCATGATGAGACCATAAAAACAAACACATGTGAAATACAGATGGACTCAATTTCTAGTGATGCATAAATTGGTCACATGCAATTTCGGTCCGTTAAATATTGAATACAAAAAAATATCAACACATTTGTTTGAACAGTTGACAAATTTTTTTTTCGCCCCTTGTTCCATTTAATAACAAATGAAGAAGGAGTAAATAACCCTCGAGAGAAAATTTTTCTGCATATGAAAAAAGTGAGCGAATTTGTTCAAACATACGATTGATGAATTTCTTTCAATCCATCACACAAAACTGAAAGTCTGGAAATGATTAAAAAAGGTTGCACTGTGTATTTTGTTTTTATCTTATTATTTATTTATTTATATTTTTTGTCGTGCCTTGGGGTCTGTCCTTGTAATCAGCTATACGAACACACAAGTCTTTGATGACATCGAGGACACAGCCAATCATGCACAGAGTTCGTGTGTGATTACACTATAATTATTTATGTTTAGTGCAATGTCCTCTGTGTTCTCATGAATTTTTTTTCTCATGTGTGAATTTTTTTTGTTCATTGGGTTGAACAAGAAGTTTGTTTGTGGTGGAGATAATTAGTTAGTGTTGATTGAAATTCATTATGGTTGTGATATACGTGCGATGAATCATACAAAACGTTCAATTAAATTCTTCTGCTGTAATGAACACTTATCAATGTATCATTAATGTTGGTATTATATTTTCCCACATAGTTGTCAGTGCATTTATAATGTGTTGTTGATGTTGTTTGTTGTTGGAGGGCAAACGAAATTGATTTTTAACTGGAAATGACAAAATGTGAATTTCATTGTTTGCTTTATGTGAGTTATGTGAGAATTTTCATCAAATATTGGCTGTGGATTGAAGAAAAAATTGAGTTCTATAAAAAAATTACGGAAGAAATGAGAGCAAAACATTTCATAATTGTCCAATATATCGCTGAGTTGTCATTAAATATTATCAGAATGAAACTTTCTGTAGAATTGTCACAATTCGACGATTTCTCTTATCGTAAATTTTGAAACTATCCAACAACAATTGCAATTCACCGATCTCACAAGACAATGAAAAAAACTTCCATCTCGCAATGTCATTCCTTGTTCAATGACGTATAAAATTTATATGTGATACCTCGATTGAAAAAATATTTTTTAAATAATGCTGTTCAAATGAAAATCGTCTTGATGATTGATGTTTAATTATATTCCAAGCATTTGTGAATGCAAAATTGCAAAATTGAAGATGGATAATTAAGTGAAAGGAAAATTGAAGAAATCGGTATAAATAAATAATCAACAAGAAAAATGAGCAAATGATGAAAATCGAAATGAAAAAGGATTTCTGCATTCACTCTTCAAGCAGAATATTGGCATACGCAGTGTCCTCACATTGGATCGAAGAAAACGAGGGAGTAAAAATAAATGAAGCTGCCGCTGTCCCGGTGGTAGTATATAGTGATGGTGAACGCGCGCGGCGTCGCGCAATCCCACCGACAGAAGAATGCGGCCGAGCGAGAAAAATTTCTGGAGATATTCTCGGAGAGCGCGAAAGATCCAGTGAACACTATGTGTGAGTGTGTGTATGGTGCGTTAAAAAAGAATCAAACTCAATGACTGTATACACAAATATATACAAAAATACTTTTCTCCATTTTATTCTCCAATATCGTCTACAATTTTTCTCATTCAACGTTACAACTGATTTCATTTCTATTTCCAATTTTTAATCATTCTCATTACACATCTATAAATTTATTAAACGACAGTAAAACCCAAAATAAAAAAAAAACAGAAAAAAAAACGAGAAACATTTTTTTTGTGATTGATTAATTTTAGTTATTATTTTTATTTTGTCCTTCAATTTTTGCTTGCGCTTCTTCTCATTCGGAAAAGAGAAGAGTATAAGCGGGGCCTTCGAATGTCGAAGGTTGTGCGACAGGAAAAATAAAAATATTTACACGTTTATATATATTTGTATATGTCGAGTTTTGTTTGTGTGTATTTGTATATATTCAATGTTGGATTGAAAAAAAAAATTACTTGCAAGATGAAATATATATTTTGTGCAACGACAAACTAAAGTGATGATTGTGTGGATGGTTGTGGATATGTGGTTGTGTTTGGCTCTTTGAGTGTAAGAACAACCGCCGTGAACTCGATCCGTCAAGTCGATCACCTCATGTCGACTGATCGTGCTACACCATCAACACACCGCAAGCACTTAGTTATATATGTGAGAGAAAAGAGCTGTAGGGACTTCTCGCCACGATAATTGCCATTGCAGCAGGTTTTAAAATTAACCGGATGTGCACTCAGGGATGTGTCACTTCCATTTACCCTGTGTCGATATCGCATAATGTTTGTAGACTTTGTATCGGAGTTTTTTTCTTTTTTATATTTTTTCTTTTTACAATGTTACATGTTTGATTTAATTGAGTAATCATATTGAAAAATTACGACGGGGTATTGCATAAATATTTCCATTGTTGGAATCTTCACCATTCGACAAATGTTGGCATCTTTTAGTCATCGTAAATGTTGGAATAGAAAATTATTATTGACGTATAGAGTATGAGTTCTCTTAATGTATTAAGACTGGATGATTTTGCAAAATGATTGAAATATCATACCGACAAAAAATTTCGTAACGAAAATGTGAACATTTGTTGTGGAAAGATTTTTTTTTTGGTATTGTCAACTGTTCGATGTTGATATTCCGTTAAAATAATTGCCACATTCAATTTATTTTCAACGACATGACTTCCATGTTCTCATTCTGTATGTCAAAGTACCTGAAAAACGCAAAAATAATCAACAGTACTTTGACAGACTTCATCAAGAACGCATTAGTATAAATTACCATAACAATTTTTATTTTCATACTTTATAATTTATTTTTCATAAATTAAACTCGACATATTTCATAATAGAAAAAAATCCACCGGCGTCACTCACGACAAATCTCAATGTTGAAGTGTGTAGGAAAAAAGATTTGCCCCGAAAAACAATTAAAATCATTTCCTATTTATAAAACCGACATTTTCGCAAATTCAATGAGAAAAAAAATTGGCTCTGATGTTGAATGTTGTATTTGTTTTATTTGATTTTTCTTACTTTTTTTTTTTTTTCATCGCATACTGCGTCATCATTCGGTTTATGTGCAAACAAGATTACTCGTTCTGGGTGAGAGAAAGAAATGTGAGAAGATGAAGAAAAGGAAAGGGCACAATACACAGTTGAGAGATGTAAAAAGAGATGAAAGACGTATATAAACGAGTGTGTGACCTTGCCTGTGTTGCTTTGCATATATACAGCTTTGGGCATGGCCACACACACTTTTAAACACCATCCCAGTTGCATGGGAATGCTATAGGCCTTGGTCCGCGCGGGCGTAAATGAGGCAAAAGTGTTTGCAATGCCCCATCACTTTCGATTTTATCGCTGTATCGAACAGTCTTCAAATATGTATGCGTGTAAATGTGCATATACAACAGCCTTCATTTTTACAAATATCAATGAAGAACGAGCAAAAAAAGTCAAATAATAAAAAGAAATTATGAACAATATTTTATGCTTGGACATTTTATTTATTTAATCTAATCAATTTTCAGTTCTCATCCAATTGATTCCTCCGCTTTGTGACTCTGAATCAAATTCAATTTTTATAATTACTCTGTGAAATGAATTGATGTCAGAATAATTCAACATTAATAATTACAAGGGAAAGTATCGTGAAGAAAGTGCAAGTGTGAAAAAAAAAGAAAAAAAAAAAATAATACCGGTCAGTCGGTTTTGCAAATATTTTTTTTTCATCTTAATGCTCGGAGTTTTTTTTTTGCTGTGCCGGCATTCACTACACTGAAACATTTCGCACAACCGTGAAACTGAGAGTGAGAATTTTAGCACTTGTCAAGGTTGGCGAAAATATATATATTCGCAAAATGCAAACAGTCGAAAAAACATTTCTGGGATCATCAAACCGTAATGATGTATATCTATACATTGAAAATTGCCAATTGGAATAAGACAAAACTGACAATGCGTGAATGAAACATGTAGACTCAAAAAGAATAATACCGAATGTATAGAAAGAGGAGAAAAAAAAGGAAGAGAGGAAAAAAATAACAAATAATAATGAAATGGAATATGAAAAAAAAAAAAAAAAAGAAAGAAACACTGACGAAGAAATAAGCGAGGCTTTATCGTGTGTTTGTGTGTATGGTTCGACCTTGGTAACGGGTGACCCGGCCAAGGAGACAACGAAAGCGCATTTATAAAATGGAAATAATATTTGGTGGATAATATGGATAGTTTGGTGAATCCCTTGTTTTTCATACATTGAAAGCTATAACTCGTGTACGTGAAAGAATAAGCATCGTAAAAATCAAAATTGTTTCTTGGAACTATGTTAACTTATAGGTCCTCGGATCACACGCTCTCAATGACGCGTTTATACACATCCCGTATGCACAAACGAAAAAAGAAAATGCCGAAAATACACAGCGGAATTCGGTTTGTTCTTCTTGTATTGCAACGAACATTTTTCAATTATATTTAAGGAGATGAATAAGAAAAATGTTGAGGCGAATGCAAGAAAAAAAGTGCATGGTGGCCAGTGGTCTGTGTGTTGTCTACTAATGCGGGGGTGTTTTCTAATTCATGTTTAAATATGTTTGCATTCCGGATGACTTTCATTGGGCCATGTGTTTTTATTCTCATGTTATAAATTCTGATAAATCGTTTTGATGTTGTTGCGACACGAAGTTGAGTGAATTTAATAGCTAGATTGTCACTATTTTATGGAATATACATTCATCATTTGCATTTGTTATTGATGTTATGATTTTTTATGTTGAATTTATAAATAATGTAACATGTGTTCTTTCAAATCAGTGGAATTTATTAATATGTACACGGCAAAAATATTTAATAGTCAAAGAATTGATTGAATTTATATGAATTGCAGTGTTTGTATTGATTAATGGAATTGTTACTCGCTACTTTTTTTTTCTTTTCGTTTCGATAATATTTCAATAAATTGTTTAATGAACTTTCTAATTATGTTCTTTAATGGTTATCGTTTGTATAACCATTTTGATTTGAAGTTTAACAAGTATCAAGACATGCCTTGTCGATATTTATATGCAATTTTTTTTTATCCATATCGAAGAAATAAATGAATAATTAATAAACTGAAACTGCAACAGTTATTGCATCTATGCCATTTATTAATTATTCGTGTAGATAGATTTATCGATTAATATGTGAATGAGTTATTAATGAATGATTAAGAATCGTGAGTGGATTTAGTGAAAGAAAATAATGAAAATAAAAAATTGTTGGTATTCAGTGGAAAATTTAATTCCACATTTTTATTAGGATTTTATTTGGGAAATCATTTTAATGCAATTGAACTAATTCATTTTCAAGGTGATTTCGATGTACGGCGGATAAACAATTCCAATTTCTAATACTAAAAAATATAACGATCATAAGTATAAAAATCTATTGTTAAACATTTGTCACTGATCAATTTTCAATTATTTCCTCAAAGACAGTACAATCGTCAGTTCATATGTTGTCTATTCTACAATTCGAACGAAACAATAAAAAATGCATCAGATTGAATTGAAATTGAATGTCATCTTGATTAAGAAACATCACAGCCGCTAATTTTCAATCCAACATGAACTTTAAAACGAAATATAAATCGTTTCTGAATTAAGAATAGGAAAATTTAAATGCAAGTTCTCAATCAAAATATTTTTGGGGTTTCAACTCAAAGTATGAATGATTTTTTATTCAACTCATTTTTACTCTGAATGTATAAAGAAAACTTATGTAGCTGATCCCCAGTATCATTTCTCTCACACACACTAACACCCACATACAAATAAAATTGCTGCTGTGTTATACGACAACAATTTACACATTTGGCTGTCGGGGATTCAGCTACCAAATTGTTGTCTGTGACCTTGTCCATTATATTCGTTGCTTGAACGCACACACATATACAACGACAAAAAAAAAACTTATCCACCCATACAAAAATTGTCTTGTGTATAGTTTTTATGTCTGCTCACTTCATTGCAAATCATTAACCAAGTGAAGCGGAATATTTGCGTATAATGTTAACGTTGGTCCACATAGACACAAATTATATTCCTGTGCATAGTGTCGTACCACTGACGCATTATTCTACTCTATTACCAAACATTAGTCATCGACGCACTCTAAACCAAATAAAATAAATGACAGAAACAGGAAAAAAAAAATAACGTTGTGTCTGACGGTCTTTTACAGGGCTTAAAAATATGAAACTCATTAATCACAAGTTGTTTTTTTTTCTCTTCACACCGCAAGCGAGACGGTAATTCAAAAATATTGTAAACAGACGCACTCGTGTTTATAATTTATGTTTTGTAATTCTTAAAAATTTGTATATCAATCAATAACGTTTGTCGTGTAATTATTAATTATAAATTTCTAATCTCTTGAAAATAATCTTTATCCATCATTCCAACTGTATATATTAATACATATTCACATGAACGTCAGCCAGATTTATCTTTATAGCTTTGAGCAATTATTCCGTTACGATAGGAATTTTTTTTGTATTCATTGATTTATTTTCTGTGACGGTCTTCACATATTTCAAACTGTTTGATAAAATTGTTTAATGATAACTAAAACGGACAAGGTGAATTAATTGGTTATTATCGATGGGTTATCGATTGGTCAAAGTTGCCAATAGCACCATTTCCTTCAAGAGTAAGCACACGTTGTAAAGCACCACCTTCACCATCACTATCAACCAACGATGGACCAGTTTCATCCTGTTCTAACGGTCTTTCAAGCAGACCACGTCGTCTCTCTTTCATCTTCGTCTTCTTTCAACTTTTCATTCTATGTGAAGAGAAAGAGAAGAGAGATTGAGTGTGTGGGTAAATGTGTGTACGTCGACTAACGGAAATCGTTGGATGCTCAAACCGTTTCTGTTTGGAATTCTCGAAATCCACCGTGAAACACGATGACTTGGCGGTTATTCGAAGTCTCGTCGATGAATTGCCACTGCCGTACGCTTGCGATAAATATTTTTCTTTCGTCTTCTGTTTTTATCTGGTTTTCTTCTACGTGCAGGTTCATTAGCCCCTATACAAGAATTTTCAAGGAAAGAAAATATAAATTGTGGAGGGATGGAACTTATGTCTGTGTGTGTTGATGTATCTGCAAGAAAATGGAAGGGTTACACCAACCCCATTTTATTTTTTTTTCATTTCCTCCTTGATGATTCTCATGCAAACCCTTTGGGGCTGCTGAAGGAACTTCGAGTCCAATGCGCAACAGGGGAGAAGTGTAGAAACGCAACGTAGGGAATTTTTAATCTGCTGAGCGTAATCAGTGAAATAAAAAAAAATTTATAGGGTGGTGGATGATGGAAGAAGAGGGCGCTGTGTGAATGTCTTTTACTCCACTTATATGGAAAAAAGTTTGCTCATTATTTTCTTCCCTCTTGTGATGAACAAAATTTTATGAATTGATATTGGCTGAGTTTTTTAATTGCAAATTTTTTGTGCGCATTCAATTTATAGAGTTTGAGTAATTGGGAAAGTAATGGTGAAGATGATTAAAGTGAAATCAATTTGATATAATGCCAGGTGTTGTAGTGAAGTTCGAGATGAGTTCGATGAATATTCCATGAAGAACTTAACTCAAGCGTGAACAAATATTCATTAGAAATTAGTTACTCAAATTTTTTCGTCAATTAAATATATCAACAGTTATAAAATTTGTTGAATTATTGAGTTTGATATTAAACTTATAATTCAAATATTCCAGATAAATTCACGTGTGGTTAAACTGGAATTGAATATTTCATTAGAATGTTGCAGATTAGACTTGTTTCAATTCGTAGTTGATAATTAAAACGCACTATTCACTCATCGAGATATCACATGATGAAAGTCGAAGTTGTATCACTTTTGATCGAATATTTTCTGTTATCATTTATCATTGATTGTGAATGCTACCAAGCTTCAAATAATTGAAAGATGCTTATTAGAAACAATCAAACTCCAATAATTATCAGAATCTTATCACACGATTGGATAAATCGTCGTCAATTAATTTAAATTATCAAATGATGAAACAAAAACTTATCATTTGTGTGGTCCCATGAATATTTCATCATAAGAGAATTTTTATGACTAGTTAATAGTCAACAAAGGTGCTATGTCAAAGTTAGCAATTTCCGAATATTCAATTCCTGATCTCATTATAATAAATAGCCAATCCCCAAAAAACTTGTCCACTACTAAACTTGACATCACCCCATCAACAACACACAATCACAACTCAAATTTTATTTCAATAATACACATTGGAATTCCAACAATAAAACATTTGACACAGTTTCCACGATGTTCAATTGCTAAATTTACACGAGCTCCCAATCAATTCCAAAAGAAAAACAAATATATCAAAAAAGGTTAATGATTAAATCTTGTCAAGTTCAATTGAAACAATTTATAGAACTCATCAACTATATAATGAAGCAAATGAAAACAAATAAAGTCAATAACAACACAGAATAATATTTTTCACGCCATGTAACAATAGCCCAACAGTTGGAGTTCATATTTTAAAATGTCAAACCAAATTCTGACGACGAATTCTTCACATGTGACGATATATTTCACTATCAATCTTAATCGTCTGGCATATACGAGGTGGTATCCTCTTAACACATAAACACATGAACACATACACAATACACATGGAACTATGAGCGCGTGTGTCAGGGCCAAGTTTAAGGTCACCAGCAGTCGGATCGATCTGTCAACCGTCACTATGTAGCGCTGCCTCCCCATCATGCCACTTGGTTGACGATGGTTTAAAAGAGTGTAATAAAGTGAGTGGATAGTTTATAGATAGCAGAGAGTGACGTCTCGCAGAGTGAACGAAACATCTACATACATAAATAACTCTATAGCGTTCTCAGTTGACGTACAGCATCGAATCTTGTTCTCATCACTGAATAATCACAAGTACAATCCTTCATGACATCTACCAGAGTATTAGCAATGGACTTACTGATGAATTGATGATACATTGGAAACAACTTACAAACTTGGAATTCTATTACGAAAATCAATTTCAGGGAAGGATTGCTGAGAGGAAAGTACACGGAGTGGTAGAAATTCAGTTGGAAATCGTCAATTTTAATTCATGAAGTGGTACAGGAGTTTCCAGTTTCTGGTCTTGGAATTGCGACTGAACTTGAATTGGTTGATGTTCTAATGCGAAATTTGTGAGGTTGAATCAATAAATGAATAACCAAACCTCTTTGATACTTAAATTTCTGAACAGACAGTTTCACATTGATAAAAACATCAAATTATTAATCATCGATGTTCACTTTTTGTAGAGTTTGATGTGATTTATCACAATAACATGATCATTACTGACATATTGGTTCAGAAAAGATTGATGTTGTAATGCGAAATGAGTTATGCATTCATTCCAACGTATCTAAGATTGCAAATTGATTATAATCCTCGACGAGAATTCATCTGTAACATTTATTATGACATTCAATATGCTGTCATTATATCCAGTTCAACATATTCATTAAAATACTTTGCTTATAAACTCATTTCTAAGACACATTGACATTTGCCATGTAAATTATTCGCGGAAAAGGTTTTTAAATGTGCAGCACCTTCTTGAGATAAAGCTTCTGATCCTTTTCATTGTCATAGAGTTCTCTTTGTTCTTCATTTACTTTGTGATGCGTTCCGCGATCTATCAGCATGCATATGGCGTTCATTTGACATGCGCACAGGCAAATACAACCGACGTCAATGTCCATCCAAGCATTCGAAATGGGAAAGTAACTATCCATACTACACATGCATAAATGAATTGTCAATTTATTTTCTGTGATAATAGTTCTTGGAATTTATAGTGGAATACTATTTTATCATTAGTTTAACTGATGTGTTTGTGGAATTGTTTTAGTATTCGTTTGGTAAATTGATTCACTTTAATTAATCTTATGATTTATGATACGATGCTTTTAAGTCAGTTGCATAGTGGCGATGTTTATGTGTATGGTGAGGTCGTTGGAGATTAGCAAAGGAGGATGAAGGCGGAACCCAAGACTATCATCAAGATCCGTATTTAGACGGGTCGCTCGCTCATGGTGCGCTTTACATGAGAGATCTGTGAGGAATCCCGGGATGTTCTTTAACAGAGGATGGTAGACCCCTTTGGACCTATTATAAACCCGAACAATGTAACAAATACCCTCATCAGCCTATCTCAGACGCCATTGTAGCACGCTATGACTCTCTGCCTAACTGCCCTATTCGCTTCTTCGAGAACGAATGAGAAATCCTTTTTCTTTTTCATCGTTTTAGTTTAACCTTTTTTCCCTTTTTTCGAAATAGCAAATAAAAAATGAGGCCACACGTGCTGAATAGATGTTGAGAAGAATGATGATGGCCTTGCACACGGAGGTCCAGAACGTTTTTATTTTGATATTGCTGACGGGTTTTATTTTATTAGCAAGTTGAATGGATATTTGCGTGTCCTGGGTCACGAAAATTGGATTTTTTTTGTAAGTTTTTTCCATGTTGCGAGTTCGGTTGAGTAATGTGGAAGGAAATTAAGAATTTTGAAATTGTCAGGAACTATAATGGAGGGTTGTTGATGTCGATTGGATTTTATTGAATAATTTCGATGCGTTTTCGAGAATGTTGGGTTTGTATGAATGGCTGTGACATTATTTTAGAAACGACACAGTTGATTCCACAGAGATAAATTTGGTTTTATTCGTGTATGAATTCCAATTGGTGTGAACCGAAATTACTAGTTCACGTATGAAATTAATATTCATGTTAATCTGTTCATGATACCTCGTCATCAATTATGTCGCCATATTGAATGATGCTCCATAATTGTTTGATGTAAATGATGTTGGGGTTCGGGTCAATTGATACTTGATGATGAAGTGTAGGTATTTCGGAGTCAACAAGCAGGGTCGCCAATATTGATGTTATGTAATATTATATTGTTTGACGACCACTAAGGCGATGCATTTCCGTATGTTTATCAATAACCTCCAATAATATTATCGAAAATTTTGAATAATTTTCCTCACTAAAAATTGACATGAATTGTCATTTTGGTTTGTGCATAATTATAACAGTGACCTTCAGTGGAATATTTCTCTCACTCATTCTCTCTATCATTTCTAACATTTATTTATTCTCATTTCCTACTCTGCGTCACGAATAAAAAAAACCAGCAATGATCAGTTTCGAAATTAATATGAATGGTGAATTTAAATTATGTTAATACGATAATTAAAAAAAATGTCTAGCGAATAAATCGATGTGTTAATTTAATGAATTCACTTGAATTGAAAATTTTCTTTGAATTAATAAGAAATTGCAAATTTCAAAGATACCAATCGCGCCAATGCGAATTTCTTATCTTCGTTCTTTTTATTTTTGGTTCTGTCTTTTTTGTTTCTTTGCTTTTTTTATTATATCACGAGTTCGAACGCAGACACGTGTCTTGACCTTGACAAAAAAAAAATAGAATATTAAGAAGTAAAAAAAGTGAAGAAGTTACAAATTCGCCGACGTAAATGTGCCGAATGAATTTCGTAATTTGACATCCGTGAAATCGTTTTGTGCCATCATTCGACCTTATTTGATTCACTCCAGTCTTTAGTTTGTCGACACATTCCAATCAGAAATTATTTCAGTGAAATAAAAACCATGAGAACTTATAAAAAAATTTTTTTCAAGTGCAATTCATAATTGTCAGTGGGTTACTGGGTAGATATAAAAACGATAAGTCAATGATAAAAATAATTGTGGCGAATATCAAGTGAATTCTTAAAGTCGGTTTTGAACGATGCAAATATGTGATACGAACATAGGAATGTGTGTTTTGTAAATGGTGTGCATACACAAATATATGTCTGATGATACTTAAACGATATGTTTACGACATCTTCCCTACCATTGATATTTTTTGGCGTATATTCCTTGTTAAATTGTTCAGGTTGACCATGCAAGGTTACATTATCTTACCACTTGGTGAGCATCATTTCCAAGATGTTATCACGAAAGAAATGAAATTGGAAAGTTACTTAGTGCAAAATATCGTTTGTGTGTTCGTGGGACACTACATGCACAACAGAAAAGAAAACACAAACAAAAAAAAAACAACTCACATGTTTGTCTAGTTCTTTTATTTTCTCTTTCATTCTGTTATGCACTGGAATTTTTTTTTTTTTTCCTTCACTTTTTCTCTTCACATTTATTTCTTATTTTTCATTCTGTTCTCTAATATTTTTACCATCTTCAGAAGCATTACCTTGAATGTTAGGAGGAATTTAATTCGCAGTATTGTAGTGTAGCTATTGATAAATTTAAATGTTTTGTTTTTCTTTCTTGTATGTACGATAAATATGATAATAAAAAAGGTCAAATGAACATTGTGTGAAGGGAATGGCAATTGTAAATGAGTATGAATACATATCGAAGTTATTTCGGATTGTTAAAGTGCTTTGGGAATATTAAACAACAAAAACAAAACGATTAATGAATTAGTCAAAATATCTAAGGGAATGAAAAAAAAAAAAAAAAAAAAACATTTTCATCTCAGCTATTTCTTCATCGTGATTATTATAACATCAACACGAGTTGAATTAATTTGCAATCAATGTAACAAAATTTTATTGATTAATCTGAAACAACAAACAAAATTATTAATGCACGATAAATTCTTAATTGAAATAAATTTGAACTGAATTTATATAAACAAATATAATTGATTCGATGGAAAGCAATTACGAAAGATTTTTACTCACCACATACTCATAAATTGTCCAGTGTAGGTGAATCTAAGGTGGGACTAGAATGCCGAAAAATATCCAGCGGAATAATCAAAGGTTCCATCATCAAAAATTCTATTTTTAATCTCATAATTTCGAGAAATTTTGTCTCACACTGTCTCCATGCAGAAATAAACTCTCTGAAGAGACTTGACAGCATTTGATGGTTGTGAAACAAATTAATACACATTAAATACACGAAAGAGATATTGAGAATAAGTGAGATGTGAGATGAGGTGGCCGTGCATCTCTAGGATGGTATGTTATTCAGATTAATTGTCTTTTAACGTTGGTAGTGTGTAAAATAGAGCAGAGTAGTAATGGCATGGTGACATTGCCAGTCACGGTGTCACAACCATTAACACTCCTCTCTTTTTCCCTTTCTCTTCATCTCAATGTTTATTCATACATTATCCATATCACTTTCTTTATTCTTTTTTCCACATCATCAATCCACATGTACTTCACTTCATATTTATTTTCTCAAATTAATTCACTTTATTTATTGTTCTCATTCACTGTACCTCTCGTTATTGTTTTTCATTTGTTTTTTATAAATTTTTTTTTTGTTTCAATGCAGAAATTATAATGATGATGTTTATGTTAAATTGCGAGGAAGAGAAGAACATTCTGATGACGGGTGTAGTACAGTGAGATTTAGTAGGGACAGGTTTTCATCGTACGATATATAACTTCCCACCTACATCTAATCGCACACTATCAACATACACATTTATATATGTATGTTTACATATACATATAGCAGCTGCCTACGTGCATACCTGCACGGTTAACACACTGCCACAGTAACAACGCTATATACTCTGCTTTTATAACGGTACATCATCACCTCGCGCAATGGTCCTTGCGTTTATGTACGTAAAAGCCCTTAAACAATTTATGTAGTTGAGAAAAATTTTTGTCAAAGGACAATTGTTTTGTTTTTAACATTTTTTATCCATTTCTTGAAAAAAAAAGGAATGAAAATATGGGAAAATATTTTTGTAATATAATTGAAGAGGAGAAATATTTTTACAAGTGGAATGTGAAGTTTTTTCATAGAGAAAATATTATTTTTGAAAAATCATATGAATGAAAGATTTGAATAGAGTTGCAAGTCAATGGTAATAGAAACTTTATAATCAATAGACGCAACGCAACGATAATATGAATTGTGAAAATCATCTTCCGGTAACCTATGAGACCCCGAGCATACCCCTCTATTATTCTCATGGCCTAGAAACGGGAAAGGAAAAAAAAAAATATGCGAGAATATAGATAAAAAAAAAAGGGGGAAATAAAATTGAAAAGCAAGATAAAAATATCGTTGTTGTATTAGAAAAGCAACTGAGACAAGTTCATCTAATCCTTTACTTTCACAATAGTAAATTATTCATTTTGATTATACATTCACTTCATAAAATATCACAAACACTTAAATTATCGCATAAATTAAAATCATATTCTACTTACAGAGCTTTGGAAAATCTCCATGTTATTTCTCCATTGAAATATCGTCATGAAAGAACCAGCTTGACATCAATTGCGAAAAAATATTCAATAGAGGAAATAGAGTAAAGAGATCTCTCTCAAATTTTTCCTTCAGCTCAACTTTTTTTTTTCTACTCTTTCTATTTTCACTTATGTTTAACACTATTAGTTACGTATGTATGTGTGCACTGTAAACGCATCCAGTATATATAATTGCATTAGGTATTTGTATGAGTATCTGTGTGATGCAGGAGTGTTATGACATGTAGACAACTGCCCACACGTTACTGCTTTTGCAAATCCACTCGGCTCTCTCTCTCTCTCTCTCTTTACTCTTTATACTCTACCTAACACTCTGTGAACTCTCGATCGTTCTTCAACACACGCATATATATGTATAAATATATTATGTACATGTATGTTTATATTTGTATAGTCTCGCTTCTCTCCTCACGCGCTCGCTCTCCTGCCTACGTGTGTACGAGTACTTTCACACGGAGGTGAACAACACGCGGCGGTATCGAGGCCAGGGGTGGCCAACCACTCCTGTATGTATAACTAAACACGTCATGGTGACAACAACATCTGTAAGATCTGCGACAGCTGAAGATATCGAGGATTTATATCGAGAAAATTTTTGTTGGATTGTTTTTTAATTGTAGGGTAATTAATGATTTCATCGTGGTGAGGGAATGCTTTGTTAGGGAGGGATTTTATTTATATTTGGAGTGTTATTGTAGTTTGATTAGATTTTACTTTGTGGAGGTATAAATCAGATTTTCTTCATGGGATAATTTTAGACTCGTTTGTGGTTATTTATTCGGATCATTTGTATTGTTGTTGGCGGGAATGAGACATTTGTTTTAGGGGTTTCTTTTTTTTTTCATTCTTGATGGTAATAGGCGAGAGAGGAATTTGTGAAAACAGATGATAGAGGGAGGATAAATTTATTAGAATTAATGCTGGTGTGTTGTTCGAGTTGGTAATGAAGTTGTCTGGTCATTGGGAAATTATTTTGATCATTTTAGTTCTTCATTTTGTTTTTTGAATGATTGAAAAATGAAGTTCTGATTGTTTTATTTATAATTTCATTTATTTAGGGATTGGTTTTATATTGGAATGATTTTATTCCATCGATGAAGTAAATTGTCAGTTTTTTCTTGGATTGATGTGGCTTCTGATGGGATAATTAAATTGTACAATTCGTATCAGATTTGTAGACATAAATTTCAGTGGTTTCTCTATTTCTTTATGAAATGATTCAAATATGATGATAGAAATCATAACTGCCTCCATCAGAAACACGACGGATTATGATTAAAAATTAGATTTCACTGTTCATGATTTCAATGTTGATTAATCAAACATCAACATCACTTCCATGTAAAGACTTCTCAATGTGCCAATGAATATAACACATTTATGTTTCTGTCATTCGCATAAATTCACGATTTGATAGTATAAATGTGGTATGCAATAATCCGACGGTGAATTATTATTTGTCATTATTAAATCAAGATATCTAATGTTGGAATGAAATGGCGAATATGAATTTCAAGTTGACAGTGTCACCTCATTCAATTCCACAAAATAAATGGTGGAAAAATTATGAGAGAATGTTCTGGTAATTTTGAATTTTACGTTGTAGACATGAACAGACATGTGAGTTACACCAATAATATCCAAAATAATTCACATGTGACTGGGTCACGACGCGTGTGATCTCTTGTATGTTTATTACCGACTTATGTCATGCAATAAATTTTCATTCTAATTTTACATTGATTGGATTTAAGTTCAAGTATTTCACATGTACTTGAATTAACCCTAAATTATTTATCAAATATTATTTTTTTATCGTGTAAACAATTTTATATTGATTAAAAATATTTTTATCAAACAATTTTAATTTACAAAAATATAACATTAATTGATAAATCTCAAGAAGTCAAAGGGAAAATTAGTGATATCATTGTAATTAGTTTATTCATTGTCATTTTTTTATTTTCATTCACCATGTCATTCTTTTCCTTTTCTTCCTCCGGTGTTTGATTTCGCCCCTCGTTTCGTGGTAAATGTAAAGAACCAGTATTTGAAGACGATGAATATGTATGTATATATCGCACGTGGATGTCGAATTAAGGGGCCGGTGAACTCACTCCTCTCTCACCCACACTTCAATATCCGGTTTTTGTGCGGATCTCTTGCATGTTGCATCGCAATTTCGAGTTGATTCTCTCTACTCCGTTACCATTCAGTCTATCCATTTCACACTCGTACACTTTTCCTCTTTTGTTCAAGTTGATATGACATCGATATAAATTTTCATACAAATATAAATCTGTAAAAAATATGAAAAATTCTCGAATTCAATTTCTTTCATCAATCATAAATTAAATTTACAATTACCGAACTAGCAACACTTCCCCACAAAATATTTAATCATCCCTCATACAATTTCACCCCTGAAAAATGTAATCAAATCAACAGAAAATTTTGATATATTGTCAAAAAACTTTTTTTATAATTCAATCACGAACAATTTGAAAAATCATGAAAAATTGATTAATATGATTAATTGAATCATCATAAACGAGTTTATTGAAGTAATTGCAAAGTCAACAATAATGCAACCACGTTACACAATTTATAATTCATAAAAAATCATTTAATCAATTAAAATATGTGAAGAGGCATAATTGTGACGAGTGTTGTTATTTGATAAAGCGATGCCACTGGTAATAAAATAGACATAAATAATAATAACAATAATGATAATAAGAGAAGAAGGGTAGTGATAATGCTACTGTATGGATAAGTATATAAATGGGCGGAGGTTGATGCCCGGGGTTTTACTTCCTAGTCTGGGTTCGCCTGTATCGACCGGCCACACAGCGTCCCAACACAACTCTATGTGTCTAACTCCCTTCCTCCAACTTGGTGTTGCACATGTATGCACACACAAATCCCGCGTCTGCCGCTGCATCAAATGCATATTGCACATGCGCTGCGCTCTATACGTGCGGTCGTTAAAATCAACCCACCCTCACATTTCTCTCTTCCTTCCACCGTCTCACAGCCACTTTGTCTCTCTTATATACTTCGATTCAAATTGCTGATTGTTTAGATCATTTATTATATCTCTACGTGTGTTTAACCATGGATTTCAATACACTGCTGTTGATTCGTGAATTTTTACAGGTCTTTACACTCTCTATGCACACACAAACACAGACGTGTATTAATAAAACTTCTTAAGCTGTAGATATGAATATTTGATAAATCGTTTCAGTTGGTTTTATTCTTCTTTTTCCATTTTGCTTCACAATATTATTTCAAACATTTGTTGTTTTTCGACAGTAAAAATTTGTTGTTCATCAATATACAAAAACTTCAATTCATCCAAACGATTTATTTCACTTTTTAACCGTTTTTTTTCTCTTCTCTGAACACATTGAATTCAACAATAGCAGAGAAACCCGGATGTTTGAAAAAAAAAACCGGAACGATTTCTATTTAATTTTTCAATTGAAAAAATAATCGTACAGCATTACAACTTTTTCCTTTTTCTCTTTCACCATAATATTTTGTACAACTCATATTTACAGTTATCAATTACTTGAAAATTTTTGACTGAACTTCAATCTCATTTTCTTTTCTCTTCTCATCACCATCGCCATGGTTAGTTATTTATTTATTTCCTTTCGTCATCGTTTTCGTTTCGATATATATTTTTTTAACGGGATGTAAAATAATTATTTCCGCAGTGATACTTTGTGTTTCGGAGAAAAGACAATATGCTTTTTTATACCCTGTACTCAATGCAATTATTTTGAATCGTGTGCATGTACAGATGTATAGATATATAGTGAGAGATGTTGAAGCAATACCGCAATGATTCACCGTGTAATTACCAAAAAGTGAACAGGCCATTGGTGCATAACGGCATACTTGCGGTTTGAAAGAGC
Organism: Meteorus sp. PSUC_FEM 10030008; assembly: GCA_018881525.1. NCBI lineage: Eukaryota > Metazoa > Arthropoda > Insecta > Hymenoptera > Braconidae > Meteorus > Meteorus sp. PSUC_FEM 10030008. Next base: position 19,911 of record JABMBR010004686.1, read on the forward strand.
AACACATATACATACATGCATCAGTCGTGTCTTTCTTTATTCTTCTGCAATGTGCAACATCACTGTTACATTGGTGTACCACTGAATAACAAAAAAAAATATAAATAAAAAATAATACACAATTACCCATCGAAATATTCATTGCCATAATAACATCACCGTTATTTTCCATTATTATTTCAATTTCATATTTTTATTTCGATCATTTCACAACACAATTTCACTTCCTCTTTGAATTGGTAGAGATGGAAAAAAAAAACATTCGCCATGACAATTAATACACTGAGTGACAATTTGATGGACATGAACAAAATAGAAATGGATGAAAATTAATAAAATGAATAGAGAGGGGGGAGGAGAAGAAGAAATATGAATGAGTGAATAAAAAATAAAATTGATATAATAGCAGAGTCATCAGACGTCAGTAAATGCAAACATAAAAAGATGCAGCTGAAAGAGGTGGGAGGGAGAGAGTGGAAACTGCGAAAGGGGCGATTGGGTGCTCTCGCCAAAAGCAGGATGGACGCGTGCATGAAGATGTGTATATATATCTATACAATGAATGCAAAGTGTATAGAGCGAGTGTGAGGGAGTGGAAGGGAACAAGAGGGAGCGAATGAGAGAATAAGGTATAGAGAGGAATATATAGACGAAGTGGTAGGGGAATATGGCAGGTGGAGAGAGAATGAGGGGCGATGGAAGAGAGGTCGTTGCCAGTGTGGAGGGTGCGCAAGAGGGTTGAGAGGTGGAAGATGGCGTGAAAGGGTCGATGAACTCTGGGGTCGATAGCCGCCGCAACGTCCAAACTAAATACACATTTTCAACCCTACTTGTCTCTTAACCTCACTCAAAAAGGAATAAAAAAAATAACAAAGTGAAAGAAATAAATGGAAGAAATAGAGAGAAAGTATTTAATAAGATAAAGAAAAAGTTACATTGGAATACAATAAAAATTTTATCATTTACATATTCACGATTTTCATCTTGGATTAATTTTATTAAAATGAATTTAAGAGTTGGATTTAATGAGATAAATAAATGGAAACTAAAATGAGAGAAATATAAAATAAGTATATTAATTTACATCTTGACAATTTTCATCTGGGATTATTTTATTGAATTCAATTTGAAGATAAAATTTATAAAATGGTGAGAATGCGATTAAAAAAAATTTTTTAATCATTTACATATTTATAATTGACATTGTGGATTATTTTATGAAATTGTTGTGAAAAAATAATTGAATTAATGAAAGACACACAAAGGACAAATATAATTATTTATGTACTCGTTATTTTCCATTTGAGATTATACATTCACTCTTTTTTTCTCGGCATCATTTCCATATTTGTAATTAAAAATCCCGCATTATTTCATTGAAATAAAATCGAAACTCTGGTAAAATCACTGAATAAACAAAACGCTTGTTCACTTTTGCATAATTTTTCATTGTAAAAACGATGTGCATTGAGGATGAAAAAGAGATAAATTCATTTATGATTTACAATACCGAAAATAATAAACACAAAGCTATTTACACGATGACAATTTTATATTGCAATGATTCTATCACATCCCATTATTCTAATTAAAACCAACGAATAAGAAAAAATATATATATTCAAACACGTCTCCTATATAATGAATTTTGTCAACTATTTTAATTGATTCATGACACGAACGAAAGGGGAGTGTTATCAGACTCACTATGTATGCATTAAATGATCCAGTGCATGGCTGGGAGAGAGAATCTCATCAGTTCGGGTCTCTGAACTCAACAAGAAAGACAGAATGATTAGTCTCTCTGCATTCACACATATCATACATACATCAATACGTGCACACTCTTACAAACATTATGAACATACAAAACGACTCACATGAAAAAAAAAAAAAATCATTCTCGTCTCACTTATCTGTTTCACTAGTAAGTTCACATCCATCCACATGTAGAAATTATTATTACAAACTTATTTTCTACAATTGTTTGAAGATGTATTTGCGATCGCGTGAATTTCAAACCGCAAACACCATCGGATTCTATAGACCAAGAGTGAGGAAACGCAGGAGAAAGGGGGCGGAAAGAGAGCGTGATGAAGAAAGAGTGAAAAGAAACAAAAAAATATATATAT
>JABMBR010004687.1:0-22039 GCA_018881525.1 Meteorus sp. PSUC_FEM 10030008
ATATATATATGTCTGCACTTTGACGATCGCCTCGATTTTCACGTGTCACAGAATTTGATTTTTTATTATCAATCAAATCTCGAATGAAATTTTCAGTTTCAGCTTTGAGAAGTTCTCCAACTTTTTTCCCAATCAATACAAACACTTTTACAAATTTCAATGGATATCTTTCGGTACTCAATATGTCAAACAAAAAATCAATAATGACAAAATAATAATGGGGAAATAATTAGTGAATAAGAATTGAAATTAAAGTACCAATTGTTTGGTGAAAAAAAGAAAAAAAAAAGTAAAACCGTAATGATAACCAAACTGATCAGAATTATAAAATCCAATGAAATTTTTGATCGATTTTATTTTTGCAGATCAATTAATAAGGAAATCCAAATTCACGAATTTTTATGGAGTGTCAATACGAATGAACATTTGTTTGTTGTACTATTTATTTTTGGATACTCGAATTATTTATTGTTTAATACACCGGTAAAATGCATACGACTGTTTAACATAGACTGTCTTCTCGTATAGAATGAGGATGCTTTCGCGGCGTCTCGGGTTTATATAGAGGAGAGGCTGTACGCTAGCGTGGGCTGGTCCCCCAGGCTGGTGGGGCAAACATACACCACACACAACACTATAAACGCTAGAAGTTATAATAATAAGTAATAAGTTGAAGTTAAAATGTGATTTGACCAACGAGTTTTTGCTTATATGAGCGTGAAACAGTGCAAGTTAACATAAAAAAAAAGGTAAACAGTCCTAAAAAAGATATCGTAAGAAAACAGAGGAAGCGAAAAAATAAATGGGGGAGTGAAACAGACATATGTTACGCTTCTCTTACATTCGTCAAAGGGCCTGGACTACTCATAAAATCATTATATCTGTCATCAAACACTCGCGTGATGTTGTGTTTATTCATATTATGATGATGTGAATTTCAAAATCAAATCACTGCAGTTTATCGTGAGAAGAGCACACACACGCACACAAAACCATAGTTGAGTTGGATATAGTAAACATGGAAGAAAAACCAGTTTAAACCTCTGTTTATCTAACGTCACTTTGAAAAATTCACATTTCATTTTTACTTATCAGTAAACGAATATTTTTCTTCCAGAATTCCGTGGTTATTGATATTCTTTCCAGAACTCACTAAATAATAGAGAAAGTGAGAGAGAGTGAGACTTTTAAATGTTTTCGTTCACTCGAATGATACTTCAATTGATAGAAATAAAGTAGACACTAGATCGATTGAATGAGAAAAAATAATAAAAAGCGACGAGATGAGAATAATAATGAAATGAATCAATTGTTTGATAAAAATGTTTACTGTCTATTTGTTTGATTGATCGTTCAATAGTCACGTATGCCACCCGCAATATTTTCCAATTCATTCATATATATGTGGATGATTATAGATGTGTGTTATATGTTTTGATGCACATGTAACGTGTCGATACGTAGAATTCTCGTGACGCACATGATGCAAGTGTGTGTTGAGAAGGGGCCCGTCTTACCATTCAACCAATGGGCGTTCTTCTTCATCGCTCTAAATTATCTACATGACGCCACTATCAGTTTATCTCTCATCATCATATGCAATCAATTTATAAAAGGCCACACGAGAGTCAAACGTAATTGCGAAGATGGAAAAAAAAAATATGAATTAATATGGAATTAATTACGAATAAAAATCATGGGGTTTTTCACTGATTTTTTTCCTTACTTTTCAAAATTGTGGAATAATAAAATAAATTTTATCACTTAAATTTTGCAATACTCACTCCTATTCAATTCTGATCATTTTCAATTTATTTATTTTCCATACTGAAAGTTCCTCTCGTTAATTAAAATTTCAAATAACAATATAAATAACATTTGGAATGATGAAGTATTTGAATTTACTTTGTTTTTCCACACTGATTGAACATTCATGTATTCATTCTTTTTTTTTTCCACCCCTTCTACTCCCCCCCCATCACTGCATTTTCATATCTACAACCAGAAACCACTAAACATCATTGACAAACCGAAGTTCGCGAGACGACAACTTCAATTTACATCTCTACACAAAGATAAATGAGTTCACTCTTCATCATCTTGTATTTCGACAATTATCCATTTTTTCTTTACTATTTTATTTTTACATTCCATATAACTTCAACCAATTCTTCTTGAATACATCTACGATGGTGAAATGGAACTTCAATTCCCGTTAATATGAAAAAGAAGGCGGAAGTTACTCTTCCTCTTTACATTTATTTCTTTTGTTTATTTTTTTCTTCCTTATTCTCCTTATCTTTTTCATTTTCTCTTTCACCTATACAAACACAGGTACACCATAGACAACTTTTGTGAAGTAAAATATGTTTGCCGTGATACATTGAATGAAGCGAATAGAGACGGAAATATATTTTTCCATCGTGTATTTTCACAGTCTTCATTTTCAATCTTTCATTTTCGTTCGAATGCACATCATTCACATATATGAACACTTATACATACATTATTCTATATACATTTATGGATGAATTGATACATATGTACAAACACACATTTACAATTTATATATTAAAATAAATATATGTATCTATATAATCTTAGCGTCTATGAAAAATTGGATTTGGCGATTTGCCATAAAACGTTCTGCGTTTTCCTCCATAATTCATCTGTCTCATGTCATGTATTACAACTTGAAAAATTATCCATTTCCATGTAATATTCACTTCCTTCATGATTAAATGAATATTAATGAGTATGTTTATATGTGAGAATAGTAATAAATAACAAATTGCGAAAATCCATTGGACAAATTAAATAAAAACATCTTCCACTTTCTTTTAATGATCATGTTTGAATTTTTTTATATTCTCCAGCGCGCAAATCATTGACTGACAATAATTGAAGAATTACTGAAGGAGATAAAAGTTGAGCTTTGATATTCTCGTAATGTTGTATTCGAATTAGAGCAGTAATAAAATTCAATAACACTGTGATAAAGTGGTGGAACTTACGTTCATCGAATGCATCATTATTGCGGTTCTTACCCGGTGATTCCCACGTTCTTTGAGTAAATTGATCTGTGTTGTGGTGGGGGAAAATATACAGAAAATGAAGGCAGAATGTAGATCATCATCAGTATATGAAATCAATCTTTTATAATATTTCTCAATTTTTTTATCAAAAAAAAATGGGAATTTATAATTAAGTGAAAAATTACATTTCATACCAGCGATAAGTGAAATAGTCTGTAATTCAGTTATGATTTTGGAGTTAATTTTCTGGAACTCTTTGTGAATTTCAATTCTCTGATTTATGTAAAAATTCCTTCCCACATATTTTCTTTCAATCGCTTGAGATACAATTGATTAATCGTCTCAATTCACCCCTAATTCTGTACTCCTCACGTGGATCTTTTATTGAACAACATCGAAGGGAAAAAACAGTTTCTTTGAAAATTAAATCCAGATCTCTCTGTAAAACAACAACTCGACAATTCTTATCATAAAAAATTCAACAATACAAATATCAAAATCAAAATTATGAACGGGATCTGGAGATCATCTTCCGGAAAATATGAATGGATTAGAAATTATAACAACAACAACATTCTTTTTTTCTGAAAAATTTTCGAATTGATCCAAGTCTAACAAAAATTCGAATCACAAACAACTGACAAATATCATGATCGTGACCCTATCGCATCGCATGAAGAACTCTATACGAAACAAAAAACGACATTCGACTTCAGTAGAGAAAAAGACATTTTAAAAGTGACATAAAGAAATTTTTTTTGAATCATCTCGTCTCTTTAATTCGAGCTAGTTCAGTTATCATCAAATGCATTTTAATCGTGTCGCTTGCTACACATTCTTACTGATGTGTCATTCCCATTTGCGTCATAACTTCTAGTTAATTTATATATAGTTATCTCAATACGCAGTAATATTTATTGATATTGATTAATTTATTGATTTCAACTACGACCCGCTTCAATTTTTCCTTTTGTAAATTCAGTTTCGTAATTAAATACAAAAACATAAGTTCAAATGCGTCTTAAATTTATTCATCATGAATAAATATACGTATGAGTGAATGCGTATATATTCGTGTACATATATTTATACATGTGAGTTCATGTGGATGACGTGAATAATACGCAATGTGTGTGATCTTCGATCGATATCCATTGACTAATAAAGATCATTTCATTTCATATACATTAACTCTTCATTTGTTAAATTGTTTGTGCAAATTGTTATTCTACCCATCATGTACGATAACATTCCATGCGAAAGTGTACAAAACCATCACATATTTATTGAATTTATTTTGTTGAAATTTGTGATGAATTTTCTATAAACTGATAAAGAATCAAAAACAATAATTCCTCATTTGAGGGAAAAACGTCGCAATCCTCATTCATCTTTAATAAATATTTATTCTAAATTTTTTATGTGGTGTTTATTACAAAATTGTTGTATGAAAAATTGATGCGTAATTGTAATGCACTGTGACGTAACCAGTGGCGTCATGAGAACATTTTGTCAATGGAAACAAATGCGACGTGTTACGTCAGCCGTTACCATGTTCATTATCCCAACTATAATTCGTTAACTATTATCAATAAATTTATAGTTTGGTAAATTTTATATTCATTATGAATTCTAAACGAATTTTAGAACAATTATTAATATTCGGTATTGTGTATATCATTAATTTATCATGTGAGAATGAAATAATTTTCGGATTGACTGCAAAAATCGATTTTTCCAATCATTTCATTATAAATGTTTATTCGAACTTCATAGTGCATTTATATTTATCAAGACGACTCCACAACAAAGCTGTTAATATTCGCGCGAAAATTCTTGAATATATTTCATTTCTTGAAAGATGTGTCATTTTTCACATATTTTTTCAACAGAATTGATCACAATTCTTAATGCACATCAAACGAGACCTTTTCATTAAATCCACATCTTGATAACGGTAATTATGTCCCAATGGCACATAGTAACGACGCAATAAGATATACATGTTCATTTCTTGAGTCTAAATCGTATTGAAGATGATCGTTCGGTGAACGATTCTCATTATCATACGATACGTCAATCTGTGGAACAGTTGAATATATTTGAAAATTTAGTTTCTTCTGTTGTCATAAGATTTCCTTGACTGCAAATTGATCGGTGATTCATTGAAACGCCGGAGAAACCCTATTCGAAATTTCCCCTTCAACTCATCATGTTTTATAATTTGATTATGAACAAATAGAAAAACTGTTCACTACATTTAATCGATAAAAGTTCAAATATTCGTTTACACCACACAAATTTCAGTTTTGATGGTTCCTTCGATGAAGATATTTCATCTTGTCAGCAATAAAAGAAGAAGAATCGACAAATGAATATTAAACAATTTCAAGCATAACATTCATAATCACATAAGGGAGTATTTGATCTTTCTTATGTTTCGTAATGTGTCGGTTTTTATTTATTCAGAACTTATCTCCCGCTCTTCATCCTTCACCTTCAATGCTTAGAAGATTTCCATGGAAATTTTAATGCCTCCATCAGTGATTTTGTTGTGGAATCGTCTCCTATATCTCACATAAATTGTAACCGTTTTCTTATATATTATATACATTATGATATCAACACGGAACAATCTTGATTCGACACGTCGTCATCGACTTGATATGTCCGTTATGAATAATTCACCTCAGATGATGGTGTATACAGACATAACATCACGAATGTAATTGTGCATATCGTATTGAAATACAACAAAAACAATTTCATAGCAGAAATCGTGATTTCCATATGCGCACAACGGGCGCAACATATCGTACGCTTGATTCCCTCAGAACTAATTTTGATGTCGCTGCATTTCATAGTAAGGGAGTAAGTGATTTTGCAGTAACAACGTCACGAAAAAAATTCAATCCGGAAAGATTTTTTTTTTCTTTACCTCCTCCGTCGAACATCAAGTGGTACACAATATTTTTGACATCTGAAAAATATTTCGTTAATACGTGTTTATCTCTTGTCACACACAAAAATTTCGATTCTCAGTTTATGAGCACGACCAGAGATACTTTGTACCTCTCTACATTCAATCAGGGAGAAAACCCCAATGAAGCAACCTCACTGGGATAAACTATCAACGACATTCCAAATTCTCGTATCTTTATTGAACTCATTCCCAAAACAATTTTTTTTTCGTTGCGTTATAACAATGTTATGGGTCTATTTTCATTGCAATAACATCGGAGTGTATTGGAAATATAACCAAATGGGGTTCGCTCCTGTGATGACCCCTACGAAATTTTCACTAATCAAATTTTTGACGTTTATATCTTCCCCAATCATTCATATTGAAGCTCAAAACTAAAATCTCAAAGAACATCGAACTTGTCCACTAGTATGGAAAGCAATTCGAGCTGATATCCAAATATTAATCGAGTTATTACGATTGGAAATATCAGCAGAGTTATAATGATGTAACAAAATGATTAACTGAAATGTACCTGACGAAAATAAAAATGAAAAAAGATAAAAATGAAGAAAAAAAAGACTACGAATGATCCAATTCAACTTGTGGTACTCATCTTCAATCAAACATACATTTGTAGCCAGTTACATGTATATTATAAAGCCCAGACAATTTTCCAAGAACACAGGAAACATTCTTGCTATTTTCTTGGCAGACACGATGGCCGACATGTTGCGTAAAAGCACGCTCGCACTTTGTCGCTTTTGTATATATCGTTGTCATCTAAATGAACACACAATATATAAATGTGTGAAGTGTAAAGTACACATGGTAATATTGTGAAAGAGAATCTGTCGTTAATATTGTAAAACTATCAAGTTCGAATTACTTGGATTGGATTTGTGGCTTGAATATGAATGAACTCGAAGAATTGAGAAACGATTGTTTTATAAAGATTTATCTCTTCACCATCCAACATTCACCAAACTCATGTTGAAATCGTCATAAAAACTATAAAAATCCAAGTTTACAACATTCTCCATCATAATTGAGTCAAACTCCATCATTTGGATAATTGAAGTGTATGATAACACCACTATCATGAGTTTATAAGTCATCGAATATCATAAAATTATGCAATGAATGGAGTAAAACAGAAATCAATCTCCTCCTCATTGATGATATCATATTCAATTCACTGAATTAGATGAAGTACCTAAAAAAGAAGAGAAAAATAGATTTGGTTGACTATGAAATATTTATGTTTCAGATATCAACAACTTCCGTTGAATGAATACAACTGATCAATTCATTCCTGGATAATTCATGTCATGAATGATAACTTACTCACTCTGAAAAATATGTAAAACTCATACATGTATATGTGTATATCAATTCGTGAACAAAGTGTTTCGATGGAATTTACACTCATCCACCAATATCTAATCTCGTGTGAATCATAAGAAAATGTGATAAGATAAATGAAATCACCATAGACATGACATGTGTACCATAGCACCAGGCATCAAATTTCTACGCATTGTCTGTCCATATTCTATCAGAAATTGATAAAGATTTTGATTGACTTTGTCAACAATTAGAAATAATATATCGTCAAAGTGGGAATTTATAATTGAGAAATCCCCACCAATGGTTCCAAGGATTGATGTGCTATATCAGAATCTACAGGATGAATAACAGGAACTTCAGTATCAAATTTTTATTCTACTCTGATATGAAAAACTCATCCATTGCCCCAATTTTCAATTATTCCTATGAATGTTTTGTTTTTTCATTTCTGAATATATGATGAAGTCCAAGAAATTTTGTGACTGTTGCTTTGAACTTGAATGATCATTAGAGGGAACCAACTTATGCCTATTCATTGATGTACCACAACTCCCTTATTACATCTATCGTGATGCGTTATTTTGTAACTATTGATTCATATCAGACATGGGCGATGAAAGTTTTCATGTTGGTCATGTGGTTGAAGCATGCATTGATTGTTTATATGATGAGAGAGACATGTGTTCATCTTGATTATACTGACGCAAGCCAGTTCCTTTATTCAGTCATGCATCCCATTTATAAATACATGTACTCACTTACATTACGAGTGATACACTTGGTTCAATGCTTTGAAAATAACTTTCACGAGGCTGATGCAATTTATTTTATGATTATAGTCATTTCATGGACCTTGATGTCGGTCGACTAAACATTAAATTGCGTTCAATCATCGCAATATATTTTCGACCCTCATTCTTTCTCCATGAAAATCTATCGTGAAGAAAATAATGACGATTGTATAACACTTTTTTCATTGTCATTCTTCAATGAACCTCTCGAGATTAATTCAGATCTCATAAGAAGTTTCCTGGATACAACAATAAACCGACGTGATCTCACGTAATTGTCAAATTATTGACATAAATAATTTATTGTATTTATTATCCTATTTTTGTTGAAAAAAAAATATATTCTAATGATATTTCTGCTAATCACTTATCTGTGTATCTATAGATACAAGGATGGAGACAGGTAGTCATAGACAGAGTTTTTGAGGTTAAGTTCTTCCACCCTGTTCCACAACAGATCGTCCGACTCAGCAAAATAAAATATCATTGTTCATTCCAAACTCATTCAAATCTTACTGATCGGATTGTATTCCAGCATATACAGTCGCAATTATTCTTCCAGTAAACGAATAAGTCCTAATTCCAAATCGAAGAAAATAAACAAATACAATAAAGAAACTGATTGAATCATACCATAGTAATTGTTACCACAAAAATTATTCCGATGCTCATGACAGAAAACATCCCAACTAGATGCAAATTATTATTTATTTGCACTGATGATTTATTCTGGATATTCTACTTGTTATATAGATCGTCTGCATACATTGAGACAGAATATATGTCTCTATACGTATGGTGGAGACAGCGCATATATTAAGCAAACGTTGATTGACTGTTGGCACGTGCAGTTCTGCGTGATTAGGACTCCGTCGGAAAGATCGTCATCCGCAGACAGCGCGACGCCGTTTTATTTGCGTTCAGACGACTGACACACAGGTGCGCTTTCCACACTAAATTATCCCTCAATATCACTCTCGTTCTCTGTCTATGTTTCTCAATCACTCGGCCATCTCATTAACACCGGAACAGTCCAGCACAAATCCAAATATTATTTGGATATTTGATCTGAGATTGAAATAAAACTGTGATTTATAAATACTTTTACAATTCATCGAATTTATGCCTTTATATTTTTTTCCTATCGATCAATAAATTTTATATATCAATATGATTTATGAAGTATTGATATTCAAGCGTTTGATGACGATGTTATATTTGTATGCTGTCGGTTTCGTGTCTAGACAGTGATAAATTTATTATCCTCCAAATTTTATCGCCTTCCTCCCATTATTTCGACTATGAAATTTTAGATGCATCATACTTTACGTTATGGTGTTTTGGATCTATTGTTTCCCGTTCGGAATACCGATTCAATATATAAAACACATCATTATGCAAACACGGATACGTGGAGATATCAACGACTCCAATAAAAAAGATGGTATGAGTAAATGAAAATAAAATGAATTGGGATAATGAGCAGTAAAGTGAATTTTCATCACCATCATAAATATCGCTTGGCGAGGATGAAAAGGAAATAAAGTGGATCATTAATAGGCCATACTTGTGATAACTTCATCCAAGAAGAAGATTTCTACCCGTGTTGCTCGTTCTCCAATCCAAACCGCACAATAGAGAATTCCTTATGAGAGAGCCAAATAAACTTCAAACTGATATAAAAAAATAGTAACATCGTTGAATTCGGAAGAGTATTCATCATCTGAATACTTGTTGATAGCCATCTTCTATTTCACCGCCATGAAAATGAAAAAATTATTTCTTTCTCTAGCAAGTCATACTTTGAGATGCAACTTCTAACGAACAAATGACACAAACCTAATTTTTCATCAATTCAATAAGCCTTGATGAATGATTCATCTTTTTCATCGTCAACCACCATTCAATCCACATAACTAAGTTATGTTAGCTGATATTAATTTCAATTATATCCAAGAGTATTTTCGAGTTTGGGCAAGCTTCAACCGGTTGTCAATGATATATATTATCCGATGATAATTGTTTATCTGATAAACGTGTGACCGGTATATACATTGCAGTTTTCGTGTAAATGGTCCAATTATTCATTTCAATAAACTTGCATGTGGTAACTCTCTCGAATTGCTGTATAAGAAGACTACTGGCTGGTTGAAATTCATAATGTGATTCATTCCAAGTGACTTCCATGTAAAGTAAAATTTCTAGGATGGATACACTGTAACATGGTAACACGGGACATCATTTTCACCATTGTATACGTATTGAAATAATGTTCATACAATCGTCTGCTACTTCGAATCGTGATAGGCGATAGTATAGCACCAGTCAATGCAAATAATTGCAGAAATTTTATTCTTGTCATCTGAGGTGCCTAAAATCTTAGGAGCCATCTATTACAATTCGTAGAGATGCGATGAGCACACAACTTATCTCGGAACCCGTCTGCGTCGCGGTTCGAACATCACGCCATCCTCCACGGTATCCTTCCATGTTCTCTCCAAGACTGAATTTCAATTCGTACCAGAAATCACAAGGATCGTCGTATTCAAGTGGTTCCATTGTGGATAACAGTCACAACCCTCGAGTTTCTGAATGACAGTTCCGTGATAGCTGCACTGATCATTTTTTTGATTCAACGTTCATTCACCATCGTTCAATTTCAAAGAAAAATAAGAAAGTAATGCTGACAAACTCAAAGGATTCCGCCCGATCTTTTCTGGAAAATATTCATCACAGCCATGATGTATTTCCGGTGCGACCAATACTCATGTGCTCCAATGAATTAAAAAACTAAATGTTAACTATCATACATAAGAAATTATCAAAAGGTCATATCACAGAGTTGTTACGACTATTTAGATTACTGGCGAGAATTCACGCCGTACAGAAAGAGTCTAATGCGTGTAGAACCCTGACTATTCTTTCTCATTTCATGGAGATAGTTCGGTGGAGAAGAAAAGAGAAATAGAAAAAGGTCATACACGGTTAGCTTCGACCTATTGATAGGTTATGTTTCGTCTGTCCGTTAAATTTATGATTATTGGCGAGCGAAGATCTTTTCAGTATACGTGTGTTATGTGTTCGTCACTGTGTGGGTTCAGTTCTAAATCTGTTACGGTGAATCAACATTTTGGATGAAGAGAACTCTCTCTCTCTTTCTTCCCCTCGTTCTGTTTTTCTCATTCCATCATTCTTCATCTTCCTCTCTCTCATGATGTGTAAAACGAAATTATGCGACGCGTATACGAGGCCGCATGTCTAGACGCACAAATCGTCTGAAAAACGTCCGACAGATGTCACACTGCCGCATCAAACGTCACACGATTAAAAACATAAATATTTAACCGTCACATTAACTTTTTTGCATATGTTCGCAAAAAAAGAAAAAAAAAGTCTATTCATGTCTCTAGAGTAGAAAAAAGACAGCGATTCATTTCGGTAAGTGAATTATTCGATATCTATTGTTAGAAGGTAGTCAGTCAAACATTGAACTGCAACCGAAGAAGAGATCCTGATGGTTGATCCAATTCTTCACATTTGTCCTTGTTTATCGATGGATATCATACGACTGGAGTTGATAATATGAATGAAACCATTTGGTTCATCATGATCTACTCCTTTTTCCAAGCTTCAAAATATTTCATCCAATGCTAACAAATGCGAACTGTTTAGTTCACTCGGCTGAGTAGGAATAGGAACGATAAGTCGGTAAATTGTCCGTTTGACTTTGTGGAGTCAAATTTTCACCGAACCGTGCAATTTACAAAAAGCGACAAATTTCAAGGATACATTCACTGGAGTTGTTTCTTTCTGGCACCAAAAACTTCAGATGTTCAGATCAAGAACACAAGGGGACATGATTTCGAGAAATCTTTCCATCCAACCATTCCAGGACTGTCAAGACATTTCATTATGGAAATCGTTTCATCCAAAAATCATTCGGAATTCACTTTTTTACGTGATCAAATTCAACATCTTGACAGTCAGTCAGCTCACACGTTACATCACCCATGCTTGTGTATTATAAATAAACCTGAGAGATGACTTCGTTCAGTTTCTCATTCTGTGGTTTATATTGGATTGACAATTCCTATGAAGAATCGTTTTCACCTGAGAGAAGAAATAATGTGATTGTTCTAAACCGTATTCGGTTTTGTGAGAAACATCCACCAATGTGTGAAAAAAGTCAATATCAAAGGTGGAAGTCTGCTGATTTTATTTATCGTGTTGTAAAAGTCACAGACCGGTCATTTTCATTGCAATCCTTTGAATGCTGGAGTATAACACCCGGAAGGATTATTGTGGGTATGTACGTAAAACATTCACCTGTATAATTTATGAGATGTACATCTATTTCAAACATTCTAGGTGCAAATGGTGAACCAAACAATTACGATTACCTGGGTCTTACTCTATATCTTGACAACATGCTTGCATCAATGCTTACCAACCGTGCATTTGTAATGGTGGTAGTCTACATGTTGTGTATGATGCCTTGTCCAATCAGTGCAGAATTCATCTATTTACCTGCACAATCTGTGAGAGCCATCATCAAATGAGCACACAGAATTATGTGGTGAGAGTCGAATGTAGTGAAATTGATCGAGGATCCAAAAATTCTGAATGAAGTAGGAAACTGATTTGAAATCGAGCTTGACACACGAATGCCCGGACTATCAATGAAAAATTTTTTGTTGACAAAACCTCATCATATCATCGACACGTGGTACACCCAACTAGAAATTGGGCCGGAATGTATCTGGAATACCATCCAACTTTTTTTCTTCCCAATTTTATTTCTGATTCTTTTGAGTCACTTCCAAACTGAATTAAAAAAATCATTAGTAAACACGATAGAAAAGGAATTGACCCGAACATATCCCGAATGTTTTTATCCGAATCTCGGACAGAATTTATCAACCAATTCTGCATGTAAACAAATAAACAAAACCCAAATGATATCTCGAAGTTAAACGTCGATCACATAATTCGAATTGTGGACATGACCACATGATTGAGCGTTCCACTAGTGCAATACTCGTGTGACCCTGCCATTTCTATCTGATTTGTTTTATATTATCTAATAAAATATTGTGTCATTTCGATATGTCCAAATCTGAATAAAATAATGAAATACCCAAGAAGAAGGAGTGCAAATAAATTCTCACTCCACTCTACTTTTTTCCTCTCCGCCACTCCTCATTTCCTATCTACGCATCATTGAAAGAACAAATACAATAAACTCGACACAACTCACACGTTATGACCCATCTCATTATTGTATTTTCAAGGCTACTACGTCGTACACAATATAGATATCGCATGTATACACATACACACGATTAATCTTGTATGAGAAAAAAAAAAGAAATTCGTCAGAGTGATACGAGCGTATGTAGTACAACGACGCAGTCGCAATTACTCTTTCATCAATTGGGATGGTTAATCTCTTCTAACACACATTGGAATTTGTTTACAATCAAGCGTTTGCATATATCGATATGTCGTAATTCACATATGAAGTCAAGATATGAATGTGTAGAAAGCATCATCCGATAAGAATAATAAGACGCGATGAACGAAAAAACGTCAATGTATATTGAATGAACTGTAATAAAGGGCTCTTGATTTTTGTCCATCCTCTCGTACGATAGTGTAAAAAAAAAGTTATTGACGATGATATCTATATATCTCACACGTGTTCTAATGTATCGCATACAAATGTATACGATACATTTACGATGCACTTGGAGGAGAGTGTGGGTATATAAGAATGAGAACGATGGAGGAAAAAAGTTAATAGGAAGAAATAAACAAAAAAGTATTTGTACGAGTGAACACGTCGTGCCAACTGCGTAAATGCTCTTGATATATATTGTCTCCCTTCTATATACCACCAGTATAACTCACTACACTTTGTATACGTGAATATAAACTGATTCATGTATGCATGTATCTCTCGACATCACAACTTGTGATTGCGTCATGCCTCCCCTGTATTTGACGTATTATAGCCTCTGTAATGAACCTCAAAGCCACATATCCACCTGGTATGTGACACTTTACTTGTGTTTGTGTGATGAATTGCGTGGAAACTCAGAATGAAATCGATATCGATGTTTCTGCTTCATACATGTGTGTATCGTGTATCATTGAACGTGACGCTATTTTGTGATGATTATTGACGTTTAGAGGAAATCAATCACAATGCGCTGTACTTTTGTTTCGAATGATTTTCATTTATTTTTTTCAATTCTATTAAATTTCTCGAGAACTTTGACTTTGACTCATATTGAGACCGTTTGGTACTTATGCTGCATAAGAGATTAGTTGTGTGTCACGAGATGTTTGTGCGTGCTGATACGACAACATCCCTTAAGCAAGAGGATTCGATGTTGTTACACATTGATATGCACTTTTCGTTGGGATGAGCTGCTATATGTTTCATTTCATGATGGGAAGAAGAAAGTCCATTGAGAAGATAATATCCATTGGTGATGTGACCAGAGTCTGATTGAGGTTATGATGATATCGTTGCTCAGCCAACATTCGAATTTTTTCAGCGAGAAAACGAAACAAAATTTCGCATTGTTAAAGAATACCTTTCCTTTTTTTGAATTAAAAAATATGGGACTGCTCCTTTTCATACTATCACCAAACTTATTCCACTCTCTAAGTTGATCGCCAGACTCCTGCTTGTATATTCCATAGTTATTGCTAAGTCATATTGGGTTTCAATTCGCATATGTATATCTAGAGAAGCCAGATCGTGCGTAAGATTTACCCACGAGCTCCCTCCACTGCATATATCGTTGTTTTGAAACGCATATCCTAATAAACTGCGTTTTTTTTTTTTTCATCGTCGATGACCATTGGATTGATGCGAACAGTCAAACATACAATTACAAAGCGGCCCGACAGGAATGCAATTTACTTTTACGACGGGTCAAATAACGTTTAAACGACAAGAGAAGAAGTAACATGCGGAGAAGGAAAAAGGATGAAGTAGGAGGCGGAGAAGAAGGAGTTTCATACATAAGATGAGAAGAACAAAAGAAAGTGGAAGAATGTGTAAAAAATGAAAGAATGAAATAAATAAAAAAGGGATTGAAAAATTTTTAAAGAGGGTAGAGAAATTAAAAATGGAATGTTGAGAATGGAGTCCGGGAGTGATGAAGAGTTGTGCGAGTTAATGATTGCAGCCGCGGGAGTAGTAGGTGAATCAGTTTATGACCGTGGGACACGAATCGTGACCGCGTGCGCGAATATATATAAGTATAATGCAACATTATATCGCGTGACGTGAAACTGAAGAGCGTTCGTCCCATTTTTTTAATTCACCCTCTTCCTCCTTAAATTTTCATGAATGATATTCATCCTGAAATATTTCCAGATAGATCAGTTCAATGACCCGTCAATTTTTCCATCAATCTCTCGTACAGGTTGGGATGTGTCATAAGGAAGAAATGATCCATATTTCATGCTCCAATCCATCAAACAATATGAACATTTCTCTGAATATTGACCAATCTACGGGTCCATTATTATCAGATGAGTATCACAATCTACATAAATATTGTCACTCTATGGATCCTACTGCGAATTAGATATAATCATATCACTACTTTTTATTTGAGATAAAACTATCACGACATATTATATCGAACCCAGTGGTGGAGATGCAAATTTGATTGAGTGCGCACAACACAATTTCTTTATTTTTAAGTTACGTTATCCTCTCGTTTTCTATTGTGACATTTCACAGGACCAGAAACGGGTTGAGTTTTGTATCAGATTATCGAGAGGAATACTATCAGATTGTGATGTAATTTTAGAAGAATTGGAACCACAATGAAGGACTTACTGACAACACAATCACTACTTCCATCGAATTTGACGCACATCACGGATTCCATTCAACGATTTCAAACATATGGTACTGAGACAAAGAAGTAGAACTAAAGAGATGTCGAGAAATGTTACCACGTTATTCCTTGCTTGAATTGAAATTGAATTGAATAGATGAATGTATTTAATATTCAGCACTGCTATTCTTTCTGACATGAACAATGAGGAAAATTCTTCGTAATGGCATTAGAACAATTTTTTATGTTGGTTCGTACAACTTTTTCCCCAATAGAATAAAATTCTATACATCATTAAATATCTCTTTCTGTGAACCAAGGTCTATCATAATTAAATAATTATCGATTTTTGCAGAAATTTGATGAATCATCTGACGAAGCACCTTTGAAACATTAAGAGGAAATGAAAGAAAACTTCGAGATTCAAAGATGGGCGAAGCTGTAGAATGGAATTCCGTAGGAGTCATCTTCGTGAAGTAACGAGATGTTTAACATTCATCTCAATTTCTATCCGAACGTTACTAAAAGAATGTGTAATAAAATTGAATTCATTTGAACAATTCAGAGTTTTTCAATTCACTACTTCTTGTGGTTAGAGTTCAGGTCAGAAACGAATGGATATTATGAAAATAATAAATAATAATTACCGTTGAATCAACTGTAATTGCAATTCAACTGAGTTCCAACTCGTCTAATTGATCCGCTTAGGTTTTCTTGGAATATGACCATATTCCCAGATGTATTGTAAAACCCATTAATGGTTTCAGTTTTTGTTCACACACATTAATTCTCTAATAATTGCGAAGAAGAAAATGAGCTGATAAAAACGTTGAATTTACTATGCGGAAACTGAATGAAGAAAGCGATTGAAAATTCATAATTATTTAACATCACTTCTAAAATACTTTCATCTATTCCCCTTCACAATAAAGTGTAGCAACCGCATCAGAGAAAAAAGGATTTTCAAGAACCGTTCAACACCATTATGAATCATCATCTATTGTTTGAATGAATGAATGAAAATGGAAATCGATAATATTCAGCATATATGCCGGAAAAAACAACAAATTTCGAGAGTTAAACACTAATTCAATGCTATACAACGCCCGCGATTTCCAAAGTGAAACTGCGCCTCGACCGATGATAATTCTTCTAATTCAAAATTACTTATCGACAATCATATTTAACTCATCAAGTGATGACGATCTTCGAATATTGAATCAATATCGAAACTCGGTATTTTTATCAATAATTTGATAATTTCGTAAATCTTGAAATGAAGTGAAAGAAAATTGAAAAGAACATAGAACATCCCTTTCACCAACTCACTCCTTGTGTAATTGTTTGGATAAAGAAAAAAATATTCTCCGAGAATAATCACTTTCATCAAGTAGGGAATGATCTTCTAGAGTTTATCTATTCGTGGACATCAGAATCTCTATCTTCTCATGATTGTGTGAAACAGTAAAGTGTTTTTATCACAGTCGATATTACCTTTTATCTTAAAATGAACTTTTCTTCAACACAAATCGATATCTGTACGTGAATGTAAATGTTTACTGACAAAATGTTCTGATAGATGATATCTATGGGTGAATTTAAGCGACGTACCGTTTTCACACTGGTTGAAACCGCTTTGAATTAAAGCAATCGTCGACCTAGTGAAGCAGTATTTCTACAACAGTAAAATGTCAATGGATACTTTTGAGGCTTATATATATCAGATTTTTATATTGTTCATATACATCTCTTTTGAAACATGTAATGCGCTTATGTGATGCAGCAAAAAAGTCAGTCCAGTTTCGACTTGACTCCATTATATGTTTCGCAATTACCCACGTGACCAAAAACTTCTGGACTTGAATTTCACTCATCAAAATCGGAAATATTCATAGTCACAAGATGATATAATGGAATGATTCATAGTTTATAATTTTCATAACTTGATTTACTAAATCAATCGCAGAATCCGAAATCTCTTCTTTCATTAACCACACTGTGAGTTCATTTCCACACATAAAAAATGAGGTGCCATCTAATTCCTTTGTTTATTTTGTGATTATTCCTTCAAACAACTCAAATGTAACTACGTAATAGACCTGTAAAGTCGTCCCTATACCTTCACCTAGTACAATCAAACAGGAAAGACCAAAATTATTCCATCCATGAACTTCATCATATTTTCATTTTATTCTTTGTCTCTCCACCTTTGTACATAGAGAATTTAATATGAATTAGACACGAAAACTAATTAAATAGTCAATACGAGAGTCATCCCTCCAAGCCAAGTGAATGAACTTCGGTATTATTCATTTTTGTTTTTCATGTATATGACATCAATTATTCATTGCTGGAATGATTCATGCTCCGTTTTGCTCTGTTACTGTATTCACACAGGACGCGTTCACACAACTATTCAAACTGTGTTCACGAATGTGAAATCAATGTTAGGGATCATAATTTCGCGAGATCAATATGATGTTATCTATATACACACACGCATATATATATACATACACATATGTATATACATATGGATACATGTATA
Source organism: Meteorus sp. PSUC_FEM 10030008 (assembly GCA_018881525.1). Lineage (NCBI taxonomy): Eukaryota > Metazoa > Arthropoda > Insecta > Hymenoptera > Braconidae > Meteorus > Meteorus sp. PSUC_FEM 10030008. Next base: position 18,552 of record JABMBR010004687.1, read on the forward strand.
ATTACTCTCGGTGTTAATTAAGACACAGATTGGCACACATTAATTAGAAATATTTTGTTAGTGTCATCAAAATTTAATCTTAATTCTGAGTCTGCGTAAATTTTCTTATGAAATAAAGGGAAACAAATTTGTGACAATTTTTTTTCGCATATGATAATAATACAATTAATTTGGCATCTATATTGTTCATATACATACATAATTATATCAGCTCATTACCCATAATATCAATTAAATATCTCTATCCAACAATTAATTTAGAACCAATTTTTAAGTACTCGTTTTATTTTTCTTATTAAGCAGAAGAATTTTGATTGCGTTCACAATTCCGTCCAAAATACTGCGTCCAATCTCAACGAAAAAATCCAAAATGAAGTTGTAATTCATATAGTTTCTGAAATAATACTTCTGATCTGCTATCCAACTTAAAATGAGAATTGGTAACAAAATATACATAGAGATCAATTAATTATATTTTAAATGCACAATGTTAATACCCCATGCAAGTATAAATGATTCAACTAGTTTTTGTAACGCAATATCGGTTTGTGCACATTAAAAAAATATCAACATGTAATTATGAGATAATAGTTTGCGTTGTTCTTTATATCAGCTTGCTCTTCGCCTATCCGTAAGTCTCGCTCATTTGCACTGGGTCTTTGTTCCGAGATATTGAGACCATTATGTGAATAGACGGTTTGTTCGATTCAAAACGTAAGTAGTGAGAATGTACCTAACTCAAATCGAATATGATTATGTATTGAGAAATGCGACAAGATTTCAAGTATAGATTTAGGGAAAAAAGTTTCGATACTGAGTATCATTTCAATAATAGTTATGATTACAATAATAATGAAATAATTCGATAGATGACTAGGAATCATTGGAACGCATGAGGTATACATCTCCAATTCTTATTCATATACTTCTTCCTCTTTTTTCACGATGTTTATAACTCTTCCTAGGGTTCGCGGAACCAATTTCAAACAGTTATTAATTTTCTAGTTCGTCATTTATACTCTCTTCATCATTCTCATCTCAGTTCAAATATCTATGGAATCAAATGCATTCTTTGATTATTATTTACAATATTTATACAGAATTTTTACTAAATTTTTCACCAATTTTTCATTCAATTTCAGCAGATAAAACACACCTCAGTGCGTATTATATCCAATGAGGATAACGGTGATGAAAATAATAATTGTGAATTGATCATCCATATAAGAGTTTTTGATCTTTTCCTTCTCACATTACACTGATATATCGAAATTTTACAACGTATTCTTCTATCATCGTTCCATTACTATCACGATGATACATCATCTAAAGAAAGAAAGCTATCAGAATTTATCCAGCATCGTTAATACTACATATATGAGACATTGAATATTTGATTTGATATTTTCACATGTTCTGCCAGCAGTGTGACTGACGAATCAAAAATGCTGATTCATCAATGGTATTTTCTCATTGCTTCAATGATGTTGTTTACCTCGGTATTGGAATATCAAAGTGATCGGATTGAATATGGAGGAAATCAATCCCTCCTATCCAACCTGAACCCAACGATAACCACATTCTTGAGACGAAAAGGAATGATTCTTAAAAACTCATTCATCAATAATCTTAGAGTTCAAAAATGATATTATAGTTGAATTTTTTGACATTTGTTACGGTAAAGTAAATAACTGAAAAATATTAATGAGATAACCTATCGGATAGTGAAGAAGGAAGAATAAATAAGTACGAATGGTCTGATATCACCACTTGCCATTGACTTCGCGACATAAACCTATTATTTGAAGAAAGAATACGAATAATTCTTCATTCGAGAGATGAGTGAAGTTTTTCTCTATTACAAAACCCAATGGCCAAGAAAACAAAAAAAATTTCAAACCTAAATTTTGTTCAGCACCCATTTCTGGTCACAGTCTAATTCTACCAATACGACTGTAAATTTGTATTGGTAATAATCAATCGATGAAGTGCTTCAATATCTTGTCCACTCAAATTTGGTGGTCCAAGTAAAAATTCACAGTGTTCATTCTGATCATTCAGTAATTTGTCCATATTACCGTTTGTTAGTACTAGTGAATGCCATGAGCTACGCGTTATATTGACTTTCTCCGCAACTGTTCCCGTTATATGGACATCATCAATCCAAAAATATGGGGTTTTTTGAGCTTCTTTATACAATTGAAATACACTATCAGGTGAATAAAGAATAGCCCAGCCGGCGCAATAAAATGGGTAATGCGTAGCAGGATATTCCAATGGTGATACTCGCCATTTGGATCGCCATGTTCTTTTAACTTCTACCGTTGTTAATAAGTCACATAGAATCAGACGCCGTGCACCCCACGCTGACAAATCGTGTTTCAAAAAATCTATCATCGCTGGAATATGCACGAAAACATCATCATCTAGTTTGAATATATACTTGGCACCTGTTGAAAGAAAGAGAAAAATTTAATCAAATATATCTGATTGGGTTAATCATCGTTTGATACCGCAATTCATGAACGCTCTTATCATTATATTTGATAGTGGTGGATCATCACGAGAATAAATCGGATCAATGGGAGGTGTTTGTTTGAGATCTGCAGAAGCTAAAATTCAGAATGAGAACGAAATTTTCCGAAACATCATTTTTCGATCTCATTTTTAACCCACCTATGTCTTAACATGTCAAAACTCCGAGGAGTATTCACTTTCAATGAGGGAATAACCTTGAGATAGATGAATCAGAATAGAACATCTCAGAGCTACAAACATGGAACATGTTTCAAATGGATGTCGCGGAAATTTCTCAAAACATTCGCAAAAATCAACGTGTTTCAGATAACATTTCTTTCGAATGACGATGAAAGTTTACTGCCAATCGCGTTATCTACTAATTTTCTCATTTGTTCCTACTACGACCTTCAATGATAAGTTCGAAAATTACAATCCACATGCGCGGGTGATGTGGCTTCTGTCGACAAATGGCTTTTGCGTTAATGCTGAGTCGTAATGGAAAATAATTTGACATTATGACATAAGAGAATTGTAAAGGTCAATATAAATTAATTTTTCAGTATCACAATGGAACAAATGCTGTTCCGAATCTTGAATTGCTATACTTACATCATGAAATTTCATGTCTGCGATGAAATAATTTCACAATCTCCGCACAATCTCAAACAGTAATTCCTCCCTTGAACTTTCTTATGATTTCTGAATGCATTCTCACAATAGTTTAGCGTTCATGGATTACTTAAGAAACGAAAGTATATGCAATGAGAAAAAATATCGAGTAAACTTACTTGGACAATAGTATGTGGCCCATTTTAACGCCATCACATGTTTATAAGTCATGTTTCTATAGGCGTCAACGAAATTTCCTTGAATAATATCATGGAACTTTTCGTTTTCCTCTATTATTTTGTCTTGAAATTCTTCCGTAGAACCAACGAAAAATAATCTAACTATCTCTGAAGTTTCTT
>JABMBR010004688.1:0-22024 GCA_018881525.1 Meteorus sp. PSUC_FEM 10030008
TATAATTTATATACATATATTAGGACCAATAACGAAAAAAAAAGTATACGATCTCACGTTAACAGGATTCTAGTGATTTCACAGAGGAAGAAGAACATAAGTATGAAGTATGATATGCTTTTGCAGGTTCATTGGGAAATATTTGAAATTTTTGATTAGTGTTATTTTCAATTGCAGATATCTTGGAAACGGTGAATCTGACAAACTTTGACTTCCAGACGTTTTTTGTAGAACATGAAGTTTCCTACAAAATTTTGTCTTTAGAATGATGCGGAACCGAGCCATCACGGAGTAATTGACAGTCAAAATGAAAAAAAAGTTTTCCTGTGTTATTTGAATGGAAAATAGAAAGATAGATTGGGGCAAACTTTAATATTAATATTGAGGGCTTCAATAGACGCCAAAATTTTTGTTTTTATATGTACTTTCAACTTTTCGTAACCATTGGGAAAAAAAAATTGTTCATTTTTGAAACACCCTGATGCCCACACACGTTTTGTAATGGACTTGTATACGAGGAGTTTATTTCAAGATTGAGCGATTACCGTCTGTCTATGAGCCAGTATACGTCATTCAGTTTCCTGAATGCCTGATCTCTTTTGGCTGTTATGTGATGGCACCATGTTAATCTTCGATCCGACTGCATATCGAAGTATTTAATAGTTTTGGTGTGGCAGAATTCTGTTCTGCAATGATACTGGCGGGCAAGTTCTGCTTCTTAGAGTGAATGTTATGTGAATTCACTTCGCGGCATTTGCTCTGATTTTTCATATTTTTGGCCATATCCCAATCATGTTCAGCTGTGTTTGTGGTTTAAAAGATGCAGCGTAAGCGTTTTCATCCCATGATAGAACTGCTGTGTCGTCGGCATAAATAGCAGTGCCAACTTGGTCTGAGATGGCGAGGTCGGCGATGAAGATAGTGACCAGAACCGGGCCTAATGCAGAGCCCTGTGGAACTCCAGTTTCTATTTGATACAAGGAGGAAATGCTATCTACCAACCTAACCTGAGATATCCGGTGCTGAAGGTATGATCTAATGTGTATGGTAGGCAAAGTTTTAGTTTACACAAGAAGCCTCTGTGCCATACCTGTTCTAGTTCTAGTATCGGTAGTAAACGCCGCAATAGAATTTTTTCAAATAGTTTTGATAATAAATGGAGTGAATTCATGGGCCTGTATGAGGCAACACCGGTCAAAGGCTTCCCAGGCTTCGGGACCATGTTTATTGATGAGACTTTCCACATGTCAGGCAAGTAAGAGAGTTTCAGTATTGAATCAAAACTGAATTGAATCATTAGCAAGATAATTCCTTCTCAGAACAGTTGTTTTAGAACTTCAGATATAATCAGGTCAAACCCCGGTGCCTTCTTGTTTTCGAGATGTTCAATAGCTGTTCCCACTTCTGTTGGAGTGCATTGGAGTCATCAGATTGTTTTGACCCTTGCAGACATTTCATTCAGCTGTTTAGATCTACATATTATTCAATTATTTCAATGTTCAAGATGTTCGACACCGATTCTCGCGTCGGAAATATCTACAATCTGCTATAATAGTTGATATAACGATTGTGTTCGAGATAACGCCATGTTAAAAACGGGCCACTGCACTCATTGTCTCACATACACACTATCACAGCTTCATCGTCAAGGCTAAACGACCACGCACGCACTTATACAATCAAAATAGAGCGAAATAGGCATGCGCAGACGATCACACCAGGGTATCACCCGATCAGCGCGCCTGAATTCACGCACACACTCTCATCGACCAAACTGGATATGCTGACACACCAATGCAGATAAAGGGTACGTGAATCTGATGCCCATAGATCCGGATGAATACCAGGCAGATACTGATTATTCACTCTCTTCCGTTTGGACATTCACACAGTACACATCATGTAGTTCTCGCTCTCAAATTTTATTCCGTCACAACGTGGTCACAAATAACCCTCAAAATTCCGCAAGTAATCTCTGACTTTCCGTGCAATGTACATCAATTTCATCGGGTGCCGACTCGACATATCGGATAATTAATATAATTATTCGAGAGCTAATGGCGACGCAATTAGTTTCATCTGTTCATTCTGTGGCATACTGACGGCCACGTGTATTAATATAATCTCGTGTACTTTGGTTCTCATAATACATCTTGTTATAATTGTGTAAATATATGACAGTGGTTTCATTCAATAAACATTACCCTCCATTTTATACGACGTGTTCCGCAATTATCTCAATCACGTCTTAAACACCTTCCGGCATCTTCATTCATTCATTTTACACATTCATCCATCCATCCACTCTCTATCAAACAAATCGAGACATCCTGAGATGAAGATTCGCAATTATTTCTAAATTGAGGCACATCAAGGTCCCCCCCATAATAATAATAATAATAATAAAGCCTCTTTATTTCCATATCTCTATGCTTACATTTCAAAGTGTTAGTAAGTTTGTTATTAGTAATTTCCTTGAAGTATTGTTAGTATGGTTAGTTGTTTTCGGTACGGAGGGATATGGATCTCGTTTGAGTAAAGGCCTCCTTCAGATTTTTCCATAATTTTCTATTCCTAGCTTTAAACATCCAGTTTTTTCCTGTAATTTTTGTCAGGTCATCAGCCCACCGTCTGGTTGGCCCTCCCACACTTCTTGTGCCTAAAATTGGTCCTTTCCATCTTGTACTTAATAGTGTCCATCTGTTGTCTGATAGTCTTGAAACATGACCTGCCCATCGCCACTCAAGCTTCAATGCCTTTGTAAGTGCGTCTGTAATTTTTGTTTTTTGTCTTATTGTTGTGTTTTTCATTTTGTGTCTCTTGGTTATTTTCAGAAGGCTTCTTTCCATTGCTCTCTGTGTTTTATTTATTTTTTTTTTTATGTTATTAGTGTAAACCCATGTTTGGCACCCATATATTAAGCTAGGTAAGAGACAGCTATCCATTACAGTTGTCTTTATCTTCGAGCTGTATTTTCCTTTTAATATTTCCTTATGCGACCAGAACTTTTTCGATGTTAAATTTATTCTTCTTTCTACTTCTTCTTCGTTGTTAGTTTCATTAAATGAAATTTGTTTTCCTAGATATATATAATTATTTACATATTCTATTGTATTTCCTTTAATGCTAATGGGTATCACTCGGCTGTTCGTCATTATTTTGGTCTTACTTCTATTCATTTGTAAGCCTACTTTCCCACTTTCTTGGTCTAATGTGGATAGCATTTCTTGTAGGTGTTCAGCTGTTTGAGCAAATATGATTATATCATCTGCGAACCTAAGGTGGTTTCGACGGCATCCATCAATGTTAATGCCATATTCTGTCCATTGCAGCTTTTTGAACATATTTTCCAGGACATCTATAAAAAGTTTTGGCGACAAAGGATCGCCTCGTCTGAATCCCCTTTGTATTCTAATCACCTCGCCTCTTCTTTCGAGTTTTACTCTGTTGGTGCTGTTTGAATATATGTATTTTATAATGTTTATGTACTTATCTTCTATATTTGATGACTTTACTGATGTCCAGATTGAACTGTGGCTGATGTTGTCACCATTATTGCATTAGGCGCTCTACTACATCACATAACGAGAATAAATAGCAAATAGTCATTGCCATTGGCCGATTATTGAAAAGTTATAATAAATTCAGAAATTAAGATAGGAAAATGATACAAACGCCATTATTATTTGTTTTTTTTTCTCTGCAACGCTACGTGCTTCGTGTCCCCCTGAAGAGGGTCACCCTGTATGCGGATCGCTTTGTTATGTCAGGAACATGTTGTGAACACTATCGTAACCGTTTACAACATAGATTAATACTTTGTTTGAATCTTAACGAGAGGAGAATGCTATTGTATTCATTTATAGCAACATAAATCTCTGAAAAAAGTTTCTCGTAATCATGAAAAACGTGTTACAATCCAGCTACTATAGACTGCAAGTAGCTCTTGCATTCCATACTCCCGTTTTGAATATTTTTTTTTTGTTCTAGTCGAATAGTATATGTCCATTTGAGAGATCTTAGTACTTGGTGCTTAACGTTGCTTATGAGTGCAGATTAGTTTTTTATGTTAATGTTGAAGTGAGTTACCTCGTTCTGGAACTGGTTCCCATGCGTTCAGCTGCATCTCTGTAGTAGCCTTGAAAATTCCTGGTATCTGCGCGATACAGCGCAAGTTCAACTGCCCATTGGCATAGTGGTGAGGCTGAAGAGTGAGATTCATCTGAGTCCATTGCCATTCAGTCCCGTAGTTGTGGGAAGCGCTATCACGCTCAAGGAGAATTGCATCAGAGCTTATCGGTTTCGTGAAGGATTGTTGAATCTGTGGGTCAAATAACAAAATTCACTCCAGTTTTTATGATTATTAGACGTTGACAACACAAGCGCCATCAGTGACGATGAGCCTCAACCGAATATTCGCAAATCTACTCTTTTCAGGGGTATTTCAATTCGGAGCTGCCGAAAGACATATGACGCGAACCATCACGTGATATTAATAGATTATGAACCGAATCTCATCATTTCTTTATCTGCTCTCAATTGCAATATTGACTCGAAATAAATCTTTATGTTTACAGAAATTATGTTTTCGCCTCTCACATGGGCAACCAACTTATTGATTGTGATGAAATAGATTGATCTGAACAGACAAACGATCCGTGTATCATAAAATTGACAATAAATTCTCGTATCTAGATAGGCGATAAATAATCTAGACTGAAGTGAAAGTATTGGTAAATTTAATCGTATGGATGGTTGTAAACAATGAGTATACGAAAACATACCTTTTTTGTGTGAATCAAATCTATACCAAACACTCCTCCAACCGTAAAAATTGATTAGGAATATTCCTGAATATGAGACGAGTCCGGTGAGAGCCCGCTACACTCAGAGCATCTATGCCGATCACATAGGACTATGCATATAATGATCTCAGCACAAGAACCTATATTTATCTAAGATAGAGGTTTTTGTTTCCACAGATATTTATATTATTTGATATCGATAGATCTTTCGACTGATTGATAACGAATTTTCAATATTTAATGAACCACGTGTTCATAGATATATTGATCAGCAAAGAGTATGCGAAGGGAGAGAGAGAGAGAGAGAGAGAGAGAGTCCGCACCGATTCTATCCCTAGAATTCGAGCGAATCTTCGCACAACCTTCGTCGATCATGTACTTATACTTACAACTTGTTCGCAGTTGCAGCTCGCTGGATTATCTAAGTTTTATTTCTTGTATCACGTGAGTTATTTTTATCGTAAAATCTCAGGTTCATTGTCTTGATCAAACTTCGATAAATTATCAAAATAATATTGTACAAACGAAGTACTTTGAATAAGAGATAATCCTGATTCTCCATCACTTCAATATTTTGACAAAAAACGTAATCACCAGAATAATCAGAAGACATTTTAGTCAAGCAGTTTGTAATTAGATACACCCATCTCCGACAAACTTATTGGACAATAATTAAAAATCAATTGATTTCAATAATCTGTTACAACCACATGGCGCGAGGATCTATCTTCAAGTATCGATCAATCCAATGACTTCAGTGAATTTCTAATTCATCGCGTAGTACAAACTTCCTTGTAATCCATCCCTCAAGTCAACGTCGTCCATTCTAATTTCAGCGCGTAAATCGATCGCAGAATTACAGTCTGAACGTAACAATACATAAAAAATAACAGCCTTCATCATTACGATCAGAGCATCTGGCTCTATGTTCACGTGTTTTCGCCAGTAATCTTTTTTCTTTTTTTCCCTGAATCTTATTCATAGGCTATGGCATTTATTGGTGCACGTGAACTTGCTCGCCACAGTTATGAGGCCTCGAGGTGAGTTCAGGAAAGACTTCAAAGAAATGCAGTACACCTCGTCATTTTCGTCAATGTTCAGGATGCGTCAGACACACGAGCCACACAGCAGAGCCAACGCGGATATCGCATAAACAGGTTGAGTCATCGATTCCAGTTTGTCATCTTGGCGGCGACTATGATTTTCCAGCCTTTCAAGATAGTCCAGATGAGCAAAATGGTATGCCCAGGTGCGTGAAGGTGTCGACGAACTGTTGCTCCTCGCTTTGATTCTCAACTGCTCGATGACCTGGATGCTTGCCACAGGGTTGAAGAAATGTAGTATTTTCATTTTTTGTGTATTCAGCATGAGTTCGATTCCGGCGCAGTACTTCTCTAGGCATTTGAGTCACTTCCGTAGATTGACAACACTAGCCGCGAGGAGTGTCTTATCATCGGCAAACAACAGAACCTCTATCCGACGGTCGATGTTGACAAACCCCTTATTAATGAGAAATTGTGCAGCGTCGTGCAAGAGGAGGCTGAAGAGGAAAGGACTGAAAGGGTTTCTATAGAGCGCTCCTTCTGTGATTTCAATGCTCTAAGACATTTTGGTGGTCTCAAGCTTAACACTCACTCTGGCTTTTGGATAATAGTCTCGCAACCCATGAATCAATTGGGAACTAACACCTACCCCAGAGGGCATTTGCAACAAAATTTCATGTGACACCGAATCAAATGCTCTTTTGAAATCTATGAAAGCTGCAAGAAGCTGTTCTCTGAGTGCATTTACTGCTTGTGTAATTTCCAAGCTCAAAATAAAAATATTACCTTCGTGGGAACGGTTCACGCGGCCATCGACTTTCATCCCGCGAGAACTTCTTTTGTTATCCATACTTGCTCAATCCCGTTGCCAGAATCGACGTGTAGATTTCCAGATATTGAATTCGCGAGAGCTACGTGTTGAATGCTAAATTAATGGGTAATGAGTGAGATTTCTTTGGGTTTCCAGTTTTTATTAAATTGCACGTGGCAAGATTGATAGTACAAGTAGTAGTAGTGATACACGAGAAAAAGCAGATCGATATAGTAAGTAAAGGTGGAGACAGAGACTCCTCAGACGGCCAGAAATGAACTCCAATACAAGCATAGATCATTATCATCCAGCACTACGCTCTTGTAATCGAGTGGCTCGGTGACTTTTCCTTTTGAAGTGATAACTTCTTATGGGAGGGTAAACTGTTTCGTAACGTTACTCATAACGGCGCCAGACTGTCTGGCTTTCTTCCCCCTCACGCGTACGGCAGCGACAAGCAGACTCCTCTTCTCTCATTCTAACCCACAGTGCTAGCCAAATGTCGGACAGACGCTTCTCTCTATTTTCCCTTTTCATGACTGAGTGTTCAATAGAACAGCGATGTAAATGAAAAAAATCGACTATCGATATTTCGACTTCGGGAAACATCGACCACAAACATTAGTGTCCTCTTAGAAAATCATCGACAGTCGGAAAATCAATGTTTATCGCCCTTTCCTAATGTTCAGTAGAGGCAGCCTTCTCCACGCAGGACCTCGCAGTGCTACAATCTAGAATGGAGCTGCTAGACAACAAGTGGCAACAATTTGGAGAGTTGCACGAAAAATTATTGATGGTGCGGGATCCCGAAGTGATGCAACTTGGTTACGTCACGAAGAAGATATATGATAAAATACTCACGCACTACGCAGCAGTTCGAACCACACTGGTTCAGCTCATTACGAGGCACGGTTCGAGGGAAGAATTGTCGGAATCGCTACGGCTAAACGTTACAATTAACACGGGTTCGTCAGCTCCTCGGTCCAAGCTGTCGGAAATTGATCTGCCGAAATTCTCAGGCGAATACGGGCAATGGACGGCCTTTCGGGATCTCTTCCTTTCAATGGTGGGTGCTAATCCGGATATAGCCAGAGTAGTTAAGATGCACTATCTTCGATCCTCACTTACGGGCGAAGCAGCACAGCAGATCTCCAGTCTCACAGTCACAGACAACTCGTATGCTATCGCTTGGCAGTTGCTGGTTGACAGGTATGAGAACCAGCGACTTCTCATCACGTCGCAAATCGATCGTTTGTTAAATGCTCCTAAGAAGCTCGCAGATACGTTAAGAGAACTCAACAAGTTAATGAACACGATAAACGAGTCAATTAGCTCATTAAAAACCATGGGTAGTCCCACCGATCACTGCGATCAGATAATCGTGTTCCTCACGGCTCACAGACTCACACCCAAACTGAGAGAATCATGGGAGTGCCAAGTGGGATCATCTAACGAGTACCCTACCTATCAACAACTGCAGCAGTTTCTCTTCGGTCGGGCAAGAGCGATGGAGAGTATGGAGTGCAACACTTCCGCGGTTCCGGTTACGCAACGGTCTTCGGTACACTCCCCTTCTTCCACCACGGTGCCGTGATCATCACGTTCGGTTACAGCTACAGTCTCAGTTGCACCACCCTTAGATTCATCTGACGATAGCAGGTATATGTGCACGAGATGCTACGGGAAACACGCGCTCACGGTGTGCCCCGAATATAAGAAGATGTCGGCCGGAGACCGAAGACAGTTCATCGCACAGAAGTACTTGTGCTTTAACTGCTTGGGTAAACACGGAGATGGGTATTGCCAGTCGGTAAATCGGTGTCGAATCTGCGGGGAGAAGCACCATACATCGATTTATGGCTACGGTGAATTGCCTGTACAACCTCGTAGCTACTCGGATGCGGCTTTTCGGTCCTCGAATATCAACAACCTACCCTCTTCAGACACTCATGCGGATGGACAGGACAGTCGCAACACTTCGGCATAGTAATCAACGGAACCCACGGAATCGGTACCAACACATCGAAGTGGACTACTACTAGCTACAGCGATTGCGACTATCACCAACAGGCATCCATCACCATATCAGGTAAAACTTCTGATCGATCCTGGATCAGAAATCTCACTTATTGCTACGTCTCTTGCCAGCAGACTGAGTTTGCCAAGCCAACCTTCTTTCCTCCAACTCTCCGGAGTTGGTGGTGTAAACTCAGCTGCTGCCTTGCATGAAGTAACCATTTCGCTGCAAGCTTGTTTCTCGGACTTTTGCATGGAATTCGTGGCTTTTTCTCTTCCACAACTTACGACTCCTTTGCCATCCTTCAATTCTTCACCGCAAGCGTGGCCTCATTTATCGGGCCTGCGCTTAGCAAACCTCTCATTCTTCGAGCCTTCGGACATAGGGCTGTTACTGGGTGCAGATGTATACGGACAGATTATCGAAGACGAAATTAAAAAGGGGCTGAATGACGAACCTATCGCCCAACGGACAAAACTCGGCTGGGTGGTTATGGGACTCACTCTCGGGGATGCAATCTCACCAGTTACTTTCGCGCACGTATCAACCCCCGGTTACAAGTTAGCTAGCCTGTTCAAGCAGTTTTGGGAACATGAGAAGGTTATTACGGACACCACTACACTTCTTACAGCAGCCGAATAGTCTTGTGAACGGCATTTCGTTGATACTCACTCTCGATTATCGTCCGGTCAGTACATGGTGCGGTTGCCCTTCTGCGCGCTAGTCTCCAAGCTTAGTGAATCCTCCCTTACCGCGCGCTATTGTCTCAACCGGCTACGACTGCGGCTAGCAAAAGACCCGGTATACCACCGCCTTTACTCACAATTCTTATATGAATACCTACTACTGGGTCATATGCGCAAAATTGGGCCTAATCTTCAACACAGTGGTTACTAGCTCCCACACCACGGAGTGTTGCGTCCGGAAAGAGCTACCACGAAACTAAGGGTAGTTTTCAACGGGTCCAGCCACACGCCATCGGGTACGTCGTTGAATGACATTTCTTACACGGGGGCTGAGGTGCAAGGGGATATCGCCGACGTTCTTCTGTGGTCCCGCAAGCACAGATCTTTATGACTGACATATCGGAGATGCTCCGGCAAATTTAAGTTCATCTGGATGACCAGAAGTACCAACGAATCCTCTGGGTTAACGACCTCAGCATTGGAACCACATACGAACTAACAACAATAACTTACGGTACTCGGTCAGCTCCTTTCCTTTCGGTTCGGGTATTACTCCAGATCCTTGGAAATGAAGGGCACAACTTCCCGCTTGCTGTCCTCTCTCTTACTCGGGGTAGATATCTCGATGACATCTGTGGCGGCTCAGATAACCCTGCCGACCTCATTCGCATCGCAGAGCAAGTGCGAGGGATATGCAACTCGGGATGTTTCCCACTTTCAAAATGGAAGAGCAATCTCCCAAGGTTTCTGGCACACTTTGAACCAGAACTTGTCTCAAAAGAGCCACATACATTTGAAACTGGCTCGGACAAAATTCTAGGGCTTCAATGGTACCTAACTGACGACAGATTCTCGTTCTCCGCCCAACAATCGTCCTCTACACCTGTCACCAAGCGAACTATTTTGTCGGAAATTGCGCGGCTGTTTGACCCTCTCGGACTTCTCGCACCAGTGCTCACTCCAGCCAAAATTCTGCTACAAGGATTATGGATCGATGAACTCGGATGGGACAAAGAGGTTTCACCTCAAACCGCTCACCAGTGGTCCACTTTTTGTTCAAGCTTGACTCACCTTCAGGATATTCCCATTCCCCATTGGTTGGGACCAACATCCACCTCCCGGATCGACATACACGGATTTTCGGACGCCTCCCCCCTAGCAATGGCAACGGTCATCTACTTACGGGTTTTTGAACAGGACACCCTTTGTGGTCTATCATTCGTCTGCTCTAAGTCCAAGGTAGCCTCCTGAAAAGACTCACTATTCCACGGTTTGAGCTCACAGCTGCTTTGATTCTTTCCAAACTGGTGCATGTTACTAAACTCAAGGTAGATCTACCTAATGCTACTACAGTCCTATGGACCGACTCGTCGGTTACTCTGGCATGGATAACCTCGGATCTCTCGCGTTGGAAGAAGTTTGTACAGAACCGGGTTGCTAGAATTCAGGAAACCGTACCAAGAGCTCATTGGAAACTAGTACCGGGAAAAGAGAACCCGGCAGATTGTGCTACACGGGGGCTTACCCCCCAACAACTCGCGCTCCATGACCTATGGTGGCATGGACCCCCTTGGCTCTCCGCGCCGGAATCAGAATGGCGTCTATTCACAGTCTGTACAAAACCTAATGACAATACAAACGTAGAACGGAAGCCTACAGTGCTGTTAACCGCCAGTGCGAATATTCGTAGCCTCTGGGATCTTTACCTGCGGTACTCGTCGCTCAACCGGTTGCTTTGCATAACGGCCATACTGCAACACTCACTAGCAAGGTTCAAACGCACTCCACGTTCCTCGATTGCATACCCACTAACCCTCGGAGACTTGGAACAGGCGAGGCTGTTCTGGGCTCATCAGTTCCAAGCCGCGTACTTCTCAGACGACCTCAAGCTTATACGATCCGGAACGCCACGAAAATCCACCAACCCCCTCACGCGGTTAACGGCCTACATTGACGGTCAGGGCACACTTCGCGTTGGTGGGCGACTGAAGCATGCTTCGCTTCACGACAACAACAAACACCCGATCATATTGCCCAAGGATTCCGCGTTGACACGACTAGTCATTCAAGACTCTCACGAACGATGTCTGCACGGAGGAACGCAGGTCACCTTAACGCATATCCGACAAACTTACTGGGTCATGGAAGGCCGATCCCCGGTTCGGTCACACATCTTAAAATGTGTTGAATTTAGTCGATACCGCGCTGTTTGCGCGCAACAGATGATGGGGCAGCTACCCTCCGCAAAAGTCACCCCAGTTAGAGCTTTTCCCAACACTGGAATAGACTATGCAGGCCCCTTGTTACTAAAGACGTGGAAGGGTCGCGGTCACAAAGTCCACAAAGGTTGGCTGGTTATATTCGTGTGCATGGCCACCTCGGCAATTCACCTAGAAGCAGTATCGGATTACACCACTGACGGACTCATCGCGGCTTACCGACGGTTCGTTTCTGGTCGCGGAATTTGCCGATGCTTATACTCAAATTGCGGAACCAACTTTTTCGGGGCGGATAAGCAACTGAATCGGCTGTTCTCGGCTACAACCAAGGAAACACTTCGCTTAGCAAAGCTGCTACTCACAGATGGTACTCAGTGGTCCTTTAATCCTCCTGGATCGCCGCACTTCGGAGGCAAATGGGAGGCAGCGGTGGAATCAGTTAAATTCCACCTGAAACGAACCATCGGCGAATCTCTGCTAACCTTCGAAGAGCTTAGCACATTGCTCACACAAATCGAGGCGGTACTAAACTCTCGGCCTTTAGAACCTCTCTCAGAAGACCCCGACGACTTCTTGACACTAATTCCCGGACATTTCTTAATCAGCGGACCTCTCACTACCATTCCGGAACCAACACTTACGGATACCAACGTATCCACACTCGGAAGATGGTAGCTCATACAGCAGAAACTTTAAAGCTTCTGGCGTCACTGGTCAAGCAGTTATTTACAGCAACTCCAGGCTATTTCTAAGTGGCACCATCCCAGTCACGCTATCCAACTCGGATCCTTAGTACTAGTTACGGACGAGCGGTTTCTCCCTTTTAAGTGGCCTCTCGGCCGAGTTCTAGAGTTGCACCCCGGGCCTGACGGGCTTACTAGAGTTGCCATTATTAGAACCGCCTGCTCTACCATCAAACGACCTATTCACAAGCCCACTATCCTGTCTATTAAACCTGTCTGATCATTCTCCATCAGTTCGCAGATACAACTGGATAAGTCAGCTAGCTCCAGCTGAGAGGGGGGGAGATGTTCGGATTACGGCGACACACACCGCAGCTCAGCAGCAATGCAAACACTCTGCCCCTTGGTGCTCAATTGAGCGAGGTGAGCGCATACTAGTCGGCACGGCTCTCCCGCCTTTTCCCGGCTTCTACTCGGCCATCTTTGTTTCATTATCATTCTCGGTTAACACGTGCTAAGTATAGACGGAATTGGTGGTGCGGATTATACGATTTTTCTTGAGTGGTCTTCATCGGAATTGATTAACAAATCAACAATAGAGTCCACTGCCTCACGGTGTAACTGGCAATTAATCATAACCCGAGTTAAAGTGAATAACGAACAGAAATTCAGCATATAACTAAGTTTAACGTATCAATTATGTAGGCCCGTTGGTCGCTTTCTTTTCATTCAAATTATATAAATCTTATGTTTTCGTTCAGCAACACAGGTTGTGATGAATACTAACAAACAAAATATACTGTAAGCATCGTAATTACCAAAAGTTTGTGATAATAAAACATAACCATAAGTAGTGTATCAGTGTTTTTAATTTTATACCGCTATTCCAACCAGACATTCCAAAAACAGGAACACTACGTTTGGAGTTGAATTTCGAATTTGACACCGAATTGAACTCTACCGAATTGAACTAGGTTGAGACTGAACTAATTGTGTGAAGACCGTCGTTCGAGAAGACTGCGTAACGGTTGTGTCTCGTGAAAGTTGTGGTTTTATCTTTTCTGAGACTTACGTTGATCGATAGCGTGATTGAGAGACGTACGAGGTAAGAGAGCTATTGTCTTTTGAGGTCCTTTTTTATGAGAGTTTTGTGGGTCTTATCACTCATAGGTTGGGGGTAGGTTGTGACCAATAGGAGTTGACCTTTTCAGGGTCCTATCTTCTTTTCCGTAGCTCTGACGCCTTGGAAAAGCGGTCACGTCCTTATGTTTGCATACGCGTGTGCACACCTACGCGTATGCAAACCGTACCTTTATCCAGTGGTTTGGTTGATATATCTTATGTTTCTACCCTAGCGTAATTTTCATATTTCTATCCTTATTTTATGAGAGATAATATTTTTCCACCTCTGATCGAATTATTTTACGTGAATTTACTTTAGATAAATTGTCCCCTGTCTTTCGCGACTTTCCACGAATTCTTTTCACTATCACCTCATAAAAATAAAGGAGTTATGAACAAGCCCGATGCATTCTCCCTAAATTGTATAATCTTACCATTACGCAGAAAAATGCATCTGACTTATCCACGGGCCTCGGGTAGAATTGCGGGACACTTATGGAACTCATTTCTTCTATCGCCCCCAACATTATTTAAATATTGGGGCAAGCGAGATGATCCGAGAAAAGTACCGGAAATTCTCACGGCCGTTAGACTAATCGAAAATACATGAAGAAAAGTTACGAATATTGACTTAATAGAAAATTCGCTGGACATAACAATATATTTCATAGAATATCATTTCCAAGTCGTATCATAAGTCCGACACTCATTATGAACCAAAACTTCCATCAGATACTTCAAAGCCGTATGAAAAATGGATATTTTCATGTCGGTTCTACATGTCTGATTTTCCAACATGCTATACAAGTATAACACCGGCACCCAAAAAAAAGTGGAATGTACTTTGGACTGGACCTCTCTGCCTACATTTTTTTCGACCCACTGAACCCGAGTTCCCAGTCTGGCCCAGTCACCCTCCAGTTTTGAGAAAAATCCAGAAAGCCTCACAGGAAGGCCGAAAATTGCAAAAAACTGCAGTCACAGCAATGGGAAAATTTTTGTGCATCCGGATCACGTATGAATTTTGTGTATTTCGAATAACTGAATTTGAGTCATAAGGTTAAGTAGCCCGGTGAGCTGTCCAAATTAGAAAAAAAAACCAAAAAAATGACAATAAATTATGGGAAATTGAAGTTTCCGAAATAAAAATTTGTTTGGACTCAGATTGAATATGATTATCATGTATTTTGTCACGCGGAGTTTGGATCTGAAGTTTGCTTGCCCCGTTAAGGTTTTAAAATTGAAAGACATCTCAAAAAACCAAAAAAATCAAGAAAATTGCGATTATAAGTATGAAAAAAATTTATAAGACATGGTTGAATACTTTTCTTGTATTTTTTCACGCCTAAAATACAAGTCAAGAATTTGAAAACATAAGAAATCGTGATATCTATGAAAAATGGCGTATAACTAGTATAAAGAGAGCGATTTCCTCAAATTTTGAATTTTTTTCGTTTGTATCAAACTCATTTGTTCTCAAACGATCTGCGCAGTGGATTCTTTTTCGTTTGTTATCATCTCTTAGTGAATCCCTTTCAACTATCCAACAAAAATCTGCCATTATATTACTACTCCAATTTCCTCGATATCTAGTCTCCATTTCACATATGTCTTGATGAAATCGTTATCGCTGTTTTTCACTATTGTCTCCAAGATTTTCAGGAAACTGATGAATGTGAGAATCCATGAAATGTAGTTTGAGGTTCATTAAGGGGGTACATACGTCCAGCATTCCCAAAAAAATGATTTTTTTGCAGAATATTATTCCTTATAGTTCTATACGTATTTCTGTGAGAGTCGATTGTGAAAATTCCCCATGGATAAAAAGTTATGGTAGAAAATGTGACTGCCCGACCAGGGTTTGCTGCGCACAAGTAGCTGTCCTTCGTTTGAGGCAGTTGACCGTACCTTTCGCATCCTTTCAGCCTGTCGATTCTTTTGTTATTCTAAAGTATCCATAAGAACATCTATAGAACATTATAAACGTATGTGTAGGATCGATATACCAAAGTTTATGCAACAAAAGGTTAGTTGCTTTTGATCAAATGAAGTGAACCGTACAAATGTATAAATAATGAATGAGCTGTTGAAAAGTTTGAATGAATTAGCTGAAAGAAATATACTGAAAATGAATGTTCTAATAGTTCTGCCGAGAATAGATGGAATTGTTGGTGACAGTTCAGATGTGTGAAAAAAACACCAGTTTATTTCTTTGAATTCAATATTGATTATATTTATTTATTTGAAATCTTTGGCTCACTGTTATCACAGATATTATTCTTTAATCGATGAGTTAGACTATGCACTTTTTGAATTACACTGTTTACTGAAATATCTTGTGGAATAGTTTTTTGGTGAATGAACTGAATGATGATGATGCACTGATAAATTGAATAACTGTTTTAGAATATGCACGCACACTATTAGTTCTACGTTATACACGTGGTGAACATGTGACTCTTAATGAATGAAATTATCTCTCGCAGAACTTGACGTGAGATGTCATACTTCACCAAATATACACGACGAATGAAAACTAGAATGAACCAAACTGACAATGTTGATGAACTAGTTGATGAATTAACTTGAATTTTGAGGTATATTGAAAACCACGTCTGCATGTGGTGATTGAATTTGGGCTAAAGGCGCTCTAAGGGACGCTTTCTTGCTCGTTGATCATCACCATCGATTGATGATTGATTATTGGTTGTGTATTTCCCGATGCGCCTGCACATGTGCTGATGATGTAAAAAGGGTCGGCGCATGACCAAAATGCGCCTGCACATGTGCAGTGCGTGAATAATGAGTTCACACATGACCGAACTGCGCGTACGCATGACCCTTTGCCCTAAAGTTGTCAGCGCGTGCGCTCTAATTGATTGCTATAGGCCATCAATACTCGGGTCAATACTGCATTCGCAGTATCGACCCGGGAGGTGCTGCCTCCTTTGCATCAATGACCCTGAGGTCGAACTAATTATCGAACAAGTTGTGTGTCTCATTTGGGATTTTCGAAAATGTTGAAACGTTGTTGTATAGATCGTAGAGGCACTAAAAGTGAACGGTGTTCACGTCCTAGAAAAAAGAAGCCTTCTCCGAAGCCAGATCAGATGGAGAGTGAAAAAAAAACACTAGTTCGGCTGCAAAACAATTATCAGGACAATTACACAAGGCTAAAAAACGCACGAATCAAGGCCTACAGAGCAAGGAAAGAGGCCAGAACATCTCGTCGATTAGAAAAAAATAAACGACAATAAATACTCACGAATAAGGAAGGCATACAATATGAAGCTGGAATGGGAGATTAGACGTAAATTAACAAAATAAATTGAGAAATTCATGTTTAGTTCTCACTTGAAACGCGCGCGACCTCGAGCGGAATGCACTCGAAACTTTAAACGCGTTTTTCTCGAAACTACTTTTTCCGGCACGGTCTACATAATAACTTGTACAATTGTTAATATTTTTCGATGCGGTTTTTCCAAATATCCGGGAGTGTTTTCTTCATAGTCTGTCGAGCCGGATTTTCGATATTTTTATCGGAAAATTTTTTGGACAGAGTTGAAGTGCGAAATTTATGACCCAAAACGTACACTTTTTTTTGAAAATCTGTAATTTGCAGAGTTTTTCGAAATTCAAAAATCCGGCTCGACAGACTATAGCTACAACTGTTATCTATGAGAATTTTCTCACTTTTTACAGATCCGTCAACATTTAGAGGAAATATCATGCAGACCATGGAGCATATTTTTTTTATCGCACTGCGGAAAACATGATTTTTGCCATATTAATTTTTGTTTAAAACAATTGAGATAATTTCCTTTATAAAGTTAAAAGACCAATGAACAATGTATGAAACTTTTTCATATCCATTTCTATCATTAACCCTCCTTATAACGGTTTTTCTTTTAGCACATTTTCGGCTCTGCTGGACATGTGTACCCCTTTAAGCAACCTGAATTTCTGAAAGTTCTCACCAATTCTTCTACTAATGTCCTGTAGTTTTCGCTTTTTTTATTTCCTGAGAAGTTCTGAGATACATTCTTGAAACTTACCCAAGCTGCTTTTTCTGTCTCGTTAATTTTCCCTCTGAAATTTTCATCTTGAAATAGTGTTCGAATTTGAGGTCCATTGGAAATTCCATCTTTTAATTTTGCATCACTTATCGCAGGAAATGTTTTTGTCGAGTACTAGAAGCAATCACCATCTTTGTCCAAAGCTTTAATATACTAGTTTGTGAGACCTAGTGTTAGGTCTTGACCGACCTAGCGCCTATCGACCTAATGTACAAACCAATGCACTCAAGTTGCCAGACTAAATATGAATCTCGCAATGCAAATATCATATTAGCCAGACTCGCTATGAACACAACAATTGAACTGATACTTATTAAACATTTATAAACACATTCTTGTTAATTCTAAGTATTGCATTTATAAAATGCAACTATCAAGTATAATATTACATTAACAATTCGCTATTTCCAAAAATATATCAAGAAACTACAATAATTGTAAAATTCATCTTTGTTCAACGTAGAAGTCATCAAAATTATAATACTCATGTTTAGATTCACACGAAAATATTATCCTTTTCAAGACTTCAAACTGGAAATTGTTGATGAGTCAAAATTGTAAAATGATAGAAATGCATCAGCATTTCTGATGTATTCCCACTTTCGCACCCAAATGACCAATTGTGACACCTTGAGTCATTCATCAACGAATCCAGTGAATCTTGATAAGAAATTCACCAATGGCAATCAGTCCGCACGGATTCCAACTATGGAATCCTGGCGAATGTTGCGCAATAACCTCCCTTATAAATATGATTTCTTTCACTTCAATCTTCGCTTTTATTATTGAGTCAGTCATTAGACAATCATAGCCTTTCATATTCAGTCTTTCGACGTGACTATGCATTTCGTTTACCGAGTCATTAACCAGTCAATCAAAAGTGTTCAAGTTCATAACGAGTCTTATAAATCGTTCATATGACGTCAGAATCATTAGATGTCTTAAGTTTAATCAATTGTTATGAAAGTGATTTATCAATTGTGTTAACAAATAATCAATATATTACAGTTGAACAATCAACTAAACCGACGCACCTATCCTTCCAACATCTCAGCCGAGGGTCTCGGTAGTGAGCAACGATCCTCCTACCAATTTCGGACTTCATTCAAAATTAATTTATTTGAATAACTGTTATAACGGAAAGACACTAGGGATCCAGCACACATCATCAACAATCCAAGAATCGAGTGAAATCATTACCAATTATCGAATCAAATCAATCACTTATCTACTCCCAGTGTTCGACTCGCTCTGGGCGTAACACTAGCTTGATGTGAAGTGGTGGGAGCAAATATTTCGAAGGCGAAATCACTGGTGCTCGTATAACATTATGAGTAGCTAGATTGAATTTCGCTCTTATAGGCCATTTTTTCTTCGCATAGTAATCTTCTCTGTTTCTACTATCCCACAAACATAGATAGCAGGGATATTTTGTGAATCCCGATTGTTGACCTAAAAGAAACGTTGCAATTTTCAGATCTCCTCAAATTTTCCATTGATTTCCAGAATACTCTATTTTATCCAATACTATGTGTAGGTTTTCGCAGGTCTCTTCAAGTTTAGTCGGATGAGTTTTCGAGATCGGCGATAATTCGTTCCCAATATGAAGTATAACAGCTTTGAGACTCCTAATTGATGAATCTATAGAGTCTCCACTCATCGTTCTTATAGATATTAGGTTTCAATTGAACAACCAAGCTTTAATATCGCAACAGTACACCATCGAGTTCTCATCGTCTTTTGTGAAGATTTTCCGGAACTCTTCTTTCCTAGTACGATAAAATAAGGACGATTCTCTTTTAGCTAACCAATTTTTTCTTCTCAGTTTCGACGCCAATAAATCAGCTTCACCCTTAGGCAATCCTACTAAATCTCATATAAGATCATTGAGTTCTGCTCGGTTGAATTTTCTCTGGATTGCCGAAAGATGAAGCTGAATCACTTGGTCATGACTCAAAAAGGATACACTAAGAGATAGCAACAATCGGGATAAAAATCCACTGCGTGGGATAGTTTGAGAACAAGAGTTCGATACCAACGAAGAACAGTTTAAAATTTGAGAAAATCGTTCTCTTTATACCAGTTTTGCGCCATTTTTCATAGATATTACGATTTCTTATGTTTTCAAATTTTTGACTTGTATTTTAAGCGTGAGAAAATACAAGAAAAGTATTCAATCATGTTTTATAAATTTTTTTCATATTTGTAATTGCAATTTTTCCCATTTTTGTAGTTTCTGAGATTTCTTTTAATTTAAAAACCTTAACGGGGCAAGAAAACTTCAAATTCGAACTCCGCGGAACAAAATACATTATAATCATACTCAATCTGAGTCCAAAAAAATTTTTATTCCGAAAACTTCAATTTTCCATCATTCATTGTCATTTTTTTGGGGTTTTCTCCTTTTTTTTCCTTATTTGTCAGCTCACCAGGTTAGTTAATCTTCGGATTTAGATTCAGTCATCTGAAATACACAAAAATCATACGTGATCCGGGTGTGCACAAAAATTTTTTCATTGCTGTGACTGCAGTCTCTCACAATTTTCGGCCTTTTTTTATGTTTTCTGCATTTCTCTCAAAACTGGAGGGTGACCGGGCCAACCAAATTCGAAATTCGGATTCAGTGGGTCAAAAAACATGTCGCTAAGTAGGTCCGGTCCAAAGTATATTCCACTTTTTTTTGTGTGCCGGTGTTATTATAGAGCTATGTTACAATAGTCAGACGAAGTGTTATTACCGAACATCTCCTAAACACAAAAGTAATTCAGCCAGTATGAGTGCAGGAGCACTATGCAAGCGTTTCAGATCGAGTGAGACGTCCATGATAACTCTGCTCCTCTTCCTAATCTCAAAATTCAAAGGGCATATTGTCCTCTATGTCCATAGAGCCCTTACGTGTTTTGAAATTGGAAGATAATTTGAATATTCAATGCTATTTTGGATATATATTGTTTGCGATTATTCAGTATTACACTAAATATAAAGTATCAGGTAATTGTGAACGTAGGAGACATACCGAATCAATGACACTAAAGATATATGAAAACTATAAGAATTATAACAATATACATGCCGCGGCGATAGACTTATCACATTATTATATTATTCAACAAAGCTTTTGTTTAATGCAAGCACCGAAAATTATTGTTTTATAATATACGCGGTTTCGTGTCATATCGCGTCATTATGAATCATACGATACAATACGCGAAACGCATGTACGCTGCTGTGTTCGAGCGCGAACGTCACGCTTCGTGCCGAGCGCGTTGGCGTGCACGCGCATACACGCATTAGCGATTAATATAGCAGCCTTACAGGCGTGCGACGAGACGAACGCGCTCCCGCGTCGGAATAACATTCCTGCATGTAACCATTTTTTTATCGTGATCCGTTCTAGCCCGAAGAGGTTAACAGCAAACATGTCATAAACGTTCCAACCCAACGGGGTTGACGAGATGGGACCGTGTCCCTCAACAAAAGACAACACACATAATCACATATATATTCACAATGACGCGATCGCGTGCAAATCAATATAGAATCAAAAATAGAAAATACCGAACACAATCTTTATAAAATCGATAACAACATGAGCTTTTATACCGTCATGGCTTTTCCAATTCGAGCCAATAAACAAATCAGTGTTTGAGGCTCAATGACGAGTTCAATTTATTTACGAAACCTCATCCTTTCCTCCAAACAATAAATATATACGAAACTACGGGGGAAGTTCGCATTGAAGGACCTTCCGACTATACAGCTTTCGCTGAGAGATTCTGTAATGTTTCGAGAATCATCTCCTGATTGTTTCATTGAACTGTTCATTAAATTCTTTATTATCGCTTTCAGAGGAATATGTGTTTGAGTTCATATGCTCACTATAAATAGTATATGTCTATCGCACACTGAACACTAGGAAAGGGCGATATACATCGATTTCCCAACTGTTGATGATTTTCCAAAAGAACATTAATGTTTGTGATCAATGTTTTCCGGAGTCGAAATATCGATAGTCGATTTTTTTATATTCATCACCGTTCTACTGAACAATCAGTTATGAAAAAAAAGTGAGAGAAGCGTCTGTCCGACATACGGCTAGCATTGTGGGTTAGAATGAGAGAAGAGAGGGAAGACAGTCAGACTGGAGCCGTTACGCGTTACGTTACAAAACAGTTCATCTTCCCATAAGAAGTTATCACTTTAAGAAAAAAAGGTGCAGCACAGTACGCGTGGTAGAAGTGAATACTCCTTTACCGATTGGTTGAAAGAGAGAGAGAGGAAGAGAGGCTTATGGCTTTATGATAACTGAAGTACGACACATATATTCGTGATTCTAAGTGGTGTAGATTTCTCGAGAATATAGCATCAATCGTTGTCTCTGATCTAGTCGTGGCAATGTTCCAGTCGTTATTCATATGTAAACTAAATTTCTCACGGAGAAAGCAAAGTAGTGGCAAGGATACATCCTCCGCAAAGTTAAAATTAAAGTCACCACCGAGAATCAGTGGTATTTTATCATCACCACTATTAAGGAGAGCAGCACCGCCATGAGTGTACATAAG
>JABMBR010004689.1:0-21988 GCA_018881525.1 Meteorus sp. PSUC_FEM 10030008
TAATAGTAATATTAATAATATTAATGATAATAACGAAAATTTTCTTTTTTCAATTATATTCGACTAACATTTTTCCTCTGTGTGTTAATCATTTATTTTTTTCTGTATTTGATTTTTTTTTTTTTTTGGTTATACATTGTGAAACACACGAGTACACACACACAGACACACACACACACACACACAGATAAATAAACGTAATTATTTATATTAAATGAAAAATATGCTGAGTTGAGTAATGAGAAATAGAGAGAATGAAGATGGCGAGGATTAAACGAGTGAATACAAAATGTAAAAAGTGTACATAAATAGGTTATGGCAATGTTTATGATAATATTTACTATTATTATTAATTTTACTATTACTGTGAAGACATTGTATGTGACTATGTATGGGTTAGTTATATATAATATATGTATATAGATAAATAAACAAATAAACACATATATGTATAGGAAGTAAGTGATGAAGAGATGAGTAAATAAAAATGAATAGGAAGGACTAATAAAAGAAAAAAAAACAAGTGACGAAAGTGTCTATGCAGTCTCTTATATCCATCTTGTAAAAATATATATATAAATAAAAGATTAAATGAGATGGGTGAGTGAAGAAATTATTTATTGGTTATGTTTTGGGTTTGTTAATGCTGGATGTTGTGTGAAGTTGGTTATGTTTGATGAATCGTGTTAACGTTGCGGAAACAAATGTGAAATTTATTTGAGTAGAAATGTTTCGGTATGTTTTTTTAATGTTTATTGTTCCGTATTTTCTTTTCTTTCTTTTATTTCAATAATTTCCGGTGGTGGATTGAATATAAAAGGCGAAGGAGCTGTTTCGAGAACATCAGAGTCATTTCGTTTGTCTTATTTGATTGTTGAAAAGAGAATTTTGTTTATTGGAAATCATGTTCGACAATAGGATTGTTTTGTCGATGTTCATTGTGAGTCTTTGCGTGCTTGGAGGTGTTTCGTGTTCTGATTCTGTGGAAGGGGCTCACAATGTCACTGATAATCCGGTAAGGGCCGAGTAATTGTTGCTGTTTGTTTGCTGTTGTGAAGTTGGCTTCGTTGAATTTGTTCGTTTATTGTAGCTGGTTGGAGTTTGGTATCTCTTGGCTGTAGGAAATAGCGAACCGAAGAACGAGAATTTTTCATGCGCACGGTTTAATGTAACAAATCCAGATGGTGACAATTTTTTCAATATTGATTTTACAATCAAAACTAATGGAAAATCGCATAGAACGAAGGATCGTCTGAAGGTTGTTGGGTCAAAAGTCTACTTTGAAGTTCCACGTGATGGTATGAGTGAGTATGAAAGTTGAAAGAAATCAAATTTTTACTCATAAATTGTTCAACTTTGTTCTTCTCTGTTTGTTACTCATGTTCTATTCATTTTTAACAGGTGATCTGGTGTTGGATATGGAAAAATATAATAAGAACACAGACTTGATTTTCTCATACAATTCAATGAGTAAAAGATTCGTTGAATTGGTGTCGCGAAAATTTAGAGCATCAGCGGAAGCGAGGTTGGCATTTGGGGGTTATGTCAAGAGTTCGAAATTGCATGTAACGAAGATTGATCATGACGGATGTTCATACAATTGAAATTTATTCTTCTCATAGACAAAGAATTATTTCATCTCATAGTTATAAGCTCTACATAGTCATAAATGTACAAACAATTGTTTCTCACGAGTGCAAAACTGATGGTTAACCTGAAGTTTAATCCAGTGGAACAAAATCGTTTAGCACCGAAACTACCCAGCACAGAATAATTTCATGATGTAAGAACATTCAGAATTGTTTAAATTCCTCTTTTTGTTGTACTGTTCGCACTAATCTTTTCCCATATCAAAGTCGTGACCATAACCTCAAATGCACCACGAAATTCAGGTGCATCAGAATGCAACGGTGACTTCCACCGTTAGATTATAAGACATCACGATGAACAAATGTCCTAACCAAAAGATTAAGAAAATAAAATGATTAAATTCACTCATGATATTCAGTTTTATCATCTTTTATGTACAAAAACGTGCGATAATCTTGCTATTCGCACTTCTCAAGCAAACAAAATCATAAAACTTCTCTGTACACTCATACGATAATTTTTATAGTTTTTCGTTAGTGATAGTATGTAGAATCCTTGAGAATTCAATTGAGTGCAACTGTATGCAAGTTATAACTTCTTTTATAATTGTTCAACTGAAAAAAGTTTATTTATGAAATAAAAAAAAAGCGACTAAATAAGAAATAAATCGCCAGTACAGACAATTTTAGTTCTCTTCGCTAATTAATTGCAATACATTCAATTACATCCAATAAAACATTCGATAAAAAATCACGTTCAATATGTCGCTCAATAAAGTCGTGTCATTTGCTATTGTCATCGTGTTGATTTGCCTGTTCAATCCTGAAGCGGACGCTGAAGGAAATTTATGCACAAGCGAAGGCAACTTCGATTTATCTTCGGTGAATGGATTAAAAATAAATTAATTTGTTCAATACCAACTGAATGAACAAATATGAGGAACATGAACAGAAGAATCTTCGCAAGTCATTAAATGTTTCAGCCAATTTGTTTTGTTTTTTTGTAGTTGGCGAAGCATTGGTGGTTGGTAGCATTTGCGTTTGCTGAAGAGATCAAAATTAGTTGTGGCCGTTTCTCTGTTTATAAATTTACCAACAATGATGAACATCATAACAAATTTTATGGTTATTGGTCATCAAGAAATGGAACATCCAAAGAATATGTCGACCTAGCTGGAGAGCTGCATAATTACGTCGCAGTGGTTAAAGGATTGAATGTAGACAATGAAAGTAAATAATATTCCACATGTTCTTGAACATTTCACTTCGTTTTATTGATTCATGTTCAAGTGATTTATGCTGTTTGTTTTTCTTTTTTAGTGGAATCAATCGACATCATAATGTGTAACAACAACACACAAATGATTTGGACTCGGCCTGATCCAAAAACTTATTTCTTCCTGTCCACGACACCAATTGGATCAGAAAAAATTTTGAATAAATATAAATTCATTGCTGAAAGCCAATCGCTTGTTTATCAGAATGTCAACAACAGTGGCTGCGCTCAGTAGACAATTTAAAAATTTTATTAATTGTTGATGTTGACATTTTGTCAATACATTCAGGAGCAAAATAAAGAAATAAACAGCACTGTGAATTTCACAAAGTCTTCTGTTGCCATTTGTTGTTGATAAAATTAGAATAAATTTAGGGAAATGATGGGAGACAAAATGGCGGCAATCACCAAAGTTTCGCTTGAATTGTCGAGGCTCGAGCCGATCGTTCATGGACGTGTTACTCAACTAAATTTTATTGTAATTGGTAGATGATAAAAGATATTCGACTTTTTGGAAATGGATCGTTAATGTTATCTATCCATGATGAAAGAATATGCAATGTCGAATTAAAATGCAGTAAAACATGGGATAATTGGTCGTTTTATCCTGGCCAATTATTTTTCACCTTCTTCGTGGACGATAATTTACTCGTGGTGATATAAAAACCCATGTGGTTTTCATGGTGTGGATCAGCTACGAATTTTCTTCCTGTCTACTACAATATCAGAAATATTCAATTTCCTTCGATAATTGTCATGTCTAGTGCTAAAATGATTTTCATTCTCTTAGCTGTTGCAGGTATGGTTGCATTTGCTCACGTTAAAACACGCTCGTTGCATGAGGTCACTGCCAAGGAGGTAAACTGAAATTATTCATGAAATAACCTAATACTCTTCAACATAACCTCAATTCTTATATTATTATTATGAATATTGTACAATACCAGTTTAATTTGTTGATATTATTGAGTGGAAGTGAAATACGATGATGGAAGAAATGTTCAAGTCATCTTTACACACTCGAAACTTTTCTACTCTTGTAGCTGCTTGGTGAATGGTATACAATCGGTTTCACAAATCCAGCGGCTGGTGCAGAGCTTTTTTCATGCAATCGGCGATCAATAAAAGAGGGAAATGGTATGAATAAACTAAATGTTACCGAAAATGCACTGTGGAACAAATCGGCAGTTTCATATCCAGGAACAGGAGAGGTTGCTCAATCAATTTTGAATGTGGAATATCCTGACCAGGGAATAAGTAAGTCAAATTAGAAATTCATAAACGTAATTATTGTTCTTATTGGATTATGTTTTGATATATCAGTTGTATGAGATTTAGGTTAGAATACTGAATATTCATACTTGCATGAGCTTCCGAAATTTGAGGTTATCAATTTGTCTCGTTTGTTCATATTTGCAGAATCTTCGTTCCACATTGAAACCTTCAATGATGGTCATGAAATGCTTTGGAAGGATAAAGGCGATGGAAAACATCATACACTGTTGTCACTGAACTCATCAGCATCGTCCGAAATTAAAAAGAAGTTTGAGAAAGAAGCCAAGAAAGATAATGTGGAAGTTCTTTACCTGGATCAGGACAACTGTCCATAAATTTATTTATGGATTAATGAATGAACAACAATGCACAATGGTCAACTATTTATATTTATAATTTCGATTATTTGATAACCAATTGAAAAATGATCCGATGGTGGGATTATCCTTTGATTTTACGACATTGATGAGAATTGTGAATCGTTTTATAGTTGACGAATTCCGTACTTTGTTATCGGAATGCTACAACTCAGACAATAGAACAAAATTAAATTGTCATAAGATTATAAATGATGATGGGATAAGGAGAATGATTCTATATATAAAGCATTAGTTCATTATCTATCGTCGATTAATCGTTGAATTTTCAGTTTTATCACTTTTGAATTCGGCAGTTGCTTCATTGATATAGAGGATATAAAAATCAATATTTGAAAATTCTTTCAGTCGGATCAGAATTGTATATCACGTTCATATGATTCATTGAGTAAAGAACATTCATTCTCCATCAACACAACAAAATATAATGTGGATTGACAAAATTATTGCGTGTGTAATTGTTGCGAGTTCCGCCATAATTGGACAAATTGAAATGACGATTGCTGAAGACGTCACTTTTGAACAAGTAAAAAATATAATTGAATGGAATACTTAATGATTTTTTTCTTTCATTGACACACTTCTTATTTTTATTTACACATAACGACTTTTCGTTTCCCCTGGAGTTGTACAAGAAATTGAGGGAAATGAATTGATAAATATCAACTTGCACTTGAGATGAGAATCAAATGAATTAAGGTTAGAATATTTAATTGAATGTAAAAAAGTTATAGAAAGATGAATTGTTTTCATTGCAGTATCTTGGGGTACATTATATCATGGCGATAGCAATTACTGATGCCACAAATCCTCATTTATCATGTGGCAGAATGAATGTAACGAGGAGAATTGGTGGCAATAAAAGTTATGAAGCGACTTTGTCGATGAAAGCGAATGATGTTTTATATATTCAATACACTTATGGGACTATTGATAATTCTGAACTCCATTTCAAGTCTACATTTGATCAAAAGAGTAAGTGATGATATGAAATATCAGTCGTGTTGAAATAGGAAAAATTTTTTATTGATCAAGAAGTAATTCAACATCATGTACCCATGTTTAACCTATTAACATTCAACATTTCTTCTTATTTCACAGCAGATTTCAATTGTACAATAACCAGTCACGGTCGTGGTGAGGAACTGATAATATTCCCAATGAATCATTCGTTCGACAAGCAATTTGCCCTTTTGGTGTCTCGAACTCAATCAATAACAGACACTACATCAGCTAAATTCGAGAAGATGAGTGTTGATGAGAGACTCCGGGTTGTTTATATTGTTCATTCAAATTGTACATACGTACCGCACTAAATTATGACATTGACCGACGTTTATTGACTCAATGTTAATGTAAATGTGCCAGGAAATTTCGAAGGATATGTAGATAATTCAGACAAATGTGTTTCATTGTATGCTGTGAATTCGATTATGACAGTGGTACGAATGCTAATTGATGTAATTAATTAGATAGAACTATTTCATAAAAATCATTTTCATTTAGGTGTAGATAAACAATTGACCCAATACACAATAATGATGTTATTGAATTATTTTTGTACGAAAATCCCGAGATAATTTTTAGGATACAAGATGTAAATGTATTCAAAGTGAGTGAATATTTGCCTCTTCAATTCAATGTATTGACAAATTATTCCCTTTCTAGTATGTTTTGCGGATGGCGCCACCACGATGTTCCCGTGCTACAGAAGTTGAGCGCATCGCCGATTGCTAGGATAGCGCTGCAATCGTTCGACAGGTAGTGTCACCTAGTGGGTGTGAATGCAACTACAGATGAACTCGCGTTGTTAATTAAATCGATCGAGTCGTCAATCATCATGTTGTGTTGTTGGATCATGTCTCAGATTCAAATGGTGATTGGAATGATTTATGGAATGTTAATTTCTCTATTTTTTTAATTCTCATAGCAATTCAATGTATATGTACATCTATAGTGTTGTGATTAATAATGAATAAATTATTTTGAATATATTTATGTGTTCTGCATTCTTTCATTTACCTGTCTGTTCCATAAATCCTCAAAATTCATCTCTTCATCATTCCAACTTCAATAAATTCACTTGTAGTAGTAGGGTGGGATCAACAAAATCTTATCGTTTCACATTCAAATAAGAGGGGAACACCTTCGCTCGCGATGCGGCTTGTTAAATTATTAAAACAATACGAAAAACAACGAAAAATTGATTGGTCGAGAAAAATAGCGAATGCCGATTTTGGCACGGGAAATTTCGGGGATTCCAGGAATTTGACGTCATTCTATTGTTCTCGTGCCACTACCTCGATATTCTGTAGTTCCTGATGTTTTGTTCACGATTGAGAAATTTTTCCAAAATTTCATAAAATATTTCCAAAAAATTGGCGTGCCACTTCTTGTGACGTCATGTGATCCTGATACTTTTCTTGATTTTAAGTAAAATTTTCAGAAAATTCAACATGCCACTTCCTCAGACATCATATACTCCTGATAAAATGTTGAAATTTCAATATTTTTGTCCGATTTTGAGCAAGTACGGGGAAATTCTGCGAATTTGACGTCAATAAAATTCTGAAAATTCCTGGAAGTCTTCTCCTTCTTCGAAAATTTTAAGAAAATTTGTCCAAAAATCAAGAAAGTACCAGGAGCATATGACAACCAAGGAGGTGACACGCCAAATTTTTCGAAAATTTCAGTCAAAATCAAGACAAGTATCAGAATCGCGTGACGTCATAGGAAGTGGCACGTCAAATTTTTTCGGGAATTTCCTTCGATTTTTGACCAAGTTCTGAAAAATTTTGGAAACTCAGTGTCGTGCAGCCAAGAGATGCAAAGTAAAGAAACAACGTAGCTTCAAATTGTTCTTTCCATTTTTCTTTGACGAGTTGAAAATTTCCTCATACAGAGGTGACGTCATCCGAGCGAAATAATGGAGCGAAAATGATTAATTCGCAATACGATGAATAAACAAAGCCGAAACCTTCCCACGAATATCCTCCCGATTCTATAATGGGTGTGTACACCTGGATAAGAAAAAAAACAGTCGCCCATAGGTTTTTCCAACTGTGATTAGAATTATGCATGAAATTACAACATAACAAGATGGTCCACAATGCAGCATAATAAGATGTAATATTATCTTAATTCTACCATGGACAAAAATTTGGTTCTTTCATCGATTGATAGAGAGCGGTCCTATCATTTGTGAGGTAGCGCTACTTAGTGGTATTCACCATAACTAAAAGCAAACTATTCCTTCTATTGATGTGTGATCAACTGATTAGTCTATGGCGAGATTCGGTTGGTGATTCCGTTTGAAAATGAAGCGTTTCGTATTTTGAATAAAAGCACAAGATAATTTAGAATTGGAGGGAACTTGGAGTTATTTATGAAAAAGTCGTTATGGCAGACATTCGAAAAAACTTCCAACTATATATATACTTAATTGTAATTTATTCTTTCGTATTGTTGCGATAAACGCGATGGCTTTTGTGATAATTGCGAACAATAAAAGTTATAAACGTGTTGAACAAGAAGACGATAAAGCAGAGATTGAAGTGATGGAATTTTCACTGCTGTATTCCTCTCCTTTCTTCATCGAAGAAGCTCTCCGGCGTTGTGTACTGTTTCGAATTCCGTAAGTGAAATATATCACAAGTCCTGAAATTATTTGGAGATTAATTTTTGTTCAGATGAGAATCCAGAGAATTTCGCTCACAGCATCAGTTACTTCACCTATTCCAACCCATATGATGAATCTGATCCAAGTCATCACATCCAACATCATCATAAGATGAAGATTCACAAGAATGCTCAATGCTGGTACGAATGGCATTAAAGGCACCTAGAAGAAGTAAATTTTAGACAACCGCAGAATTTCACCAATCCTCTTCATAAATTCATACTCAACTCACAGAGAATGTCAATTTTTTATCCGATAATGGCTGACAATATATAAAGAAGATAATTGTTGCAAGAATTGTAGCAAAAATAGAAGTTAGTGCAACAGCCCATGTTTCTCCGTTTGATATCGCTGGTAGAAACTTTGTTATGAAAGCTGCAGTACAACCAGAAAGCACAACTGAAACAAAAATACAAATACCTCTATCAATATCTCTCACAACACTACAAACGACGATGTAAATAATTAATCGTATCTGATCACCTTACAATAAACAGATACAAGTGATGTAACGATGCGAGATGTGAATTTCGTTGAATTCTTTAATTTATACCCGTTGATCAACTGTTTAGCAATGGATGGTGCATTCCTAGAATCTCTACCATCTTTCTTCTGCGATGATTCACTTTCTTTGTACCTGAAACAAAAAAATTTTTCCAATAAAATGGCTCACGTTTCAGTTAGGATATTACCAAAATTACCTCAGAATTAGAACACAAGCAGCGACGATAGAATATGCTAAAAGTGTACCGATGCTCATCATCTTAATCAGCTGGGACAAATCGAAGATGGCGGAGAATGTTCCTACAAAAATTCCAATTGATAAATAATTCAATAGTGAAATTGATCTCATTATTGATGTTCCTGGGATACATTGAAAGCTAAAGAGTTCCCAGGCTTATTAAATTGATGATTCACCAGTGAGAAATCCAGCTAACAATGTACCAATCAAAGGCGTGTGGAAGCGTTGACTTATTGTGCCCATCCATTTAAAAATGAGACCATCTGAAGCCATGGCATAAATTACTCGTGGTAATGGAAACATAGCGCCAAGAATACTAGAAAAGAAGAAATGAACATCAGTATTGATCGTTCCATTGATTAATTTCATCATTTTCTGTTAATGAAGCAACATTTGAATTGGATAACCTCAAAAGTGTGAATATTTTTTGGTATTTTCTGGCAATGAATTCAACTTCCATTCTTGTTACATCTCTCAATGGCAACTCCACCACGAAATTCACGAATTCAATTAGAATTACCTTGCACACATAGCACAAATAGCTCCTGTTGTCACAATATATTTAGCCCAGACCCATCCAATGTTGTCGAACATATCAGGAATTGGCGTATCAGGATTGAGCTTGTAATATGGTATGACTGTAGTTAGAATGGTGGAAACTCCAAAGTATGCAAAGAACACAACTGTTAATGAAGCAACAATGGCGATGGGTATTGATTTCTTTGGATCCTTCGCTTCTTCACTTGCGGTTGCGACGCAATCAAATCCGATGAATGCATAGAAACATGTTGCAGCACCAGCAATTATTCCTGATATTCCATGTGGTGCAAATCCGCCCGATCCATAATTACATTCATCTTCAACACACTTTGGTGGTATTGGCAATTTCCAATTCTCCATATTCGCTTTACTCACAATGAAAAATAGTAAATAAGACACCAAGTTTGTTGTTAACTTTTTGTCAACATCAGCATAGCAAAAACAGATGTCCAAATCTTTGTGTTAATTTCTATAAATTAATTCTCAATCGTATTTCACCTTTGAGAGATCCAGCGATGACAACGAATAAAACCACAGACAAGTTAATAAATGTGAGAATGTTGTTGGCCAATGAAGATTCTTTAGCACCAAATGCGATTGCTATTGCAAATGTCATGACGACAATAAATGCAAAGAAATCAGGATACTGTGAAAAGTGTTGGATGTCTATGTGTGCAACAGATCTGAATGCATTTTGCATTGCGTTATTCAAAATTATGCTGTCGACATAAGAGCTGAGACCACGAACAACACTCGCAACACCAAGTACATATTCGAGGATGAGTGTCCAGCCAATGATAAATGCGATAAATTCACCAACAGTGACATAGCTGTAGACATAAGCTGAACCTGCTTTTGGTACACGTGCGCCAAATTCAGCGAAACAGAAGCCTACAAAAGGATTTCACCGATTGAGTTATGATTGAGTCTAATGTCAACAGTTATGAATATCAGAATTCAATGGAGTGATTACTCACCAGCGATCATGGAAGCTATTGCTGCAATGGCGAATGATATTACAACTGCTGGACCTGCCGTTTTATATGCAACCTCACCCGCAACAACATAAACACCAAGACCAAGTGTTGATCCAATACCAAGCACAGTTAAATCCAACGTTGATAGACATTTTGTTAATCCAGAATCCGATGATAAATCAACCACTTTTTTTCTTGTCAATGTCTTCACCAGTTGATTCAATCGAATTTTCTTCACATTGTCGACAAACTGAAACATTAAAATTATCCAACTTGCTGAATTCTTCAGATGAGTCGTTGAGAAAGAATCGAAAATTCGATCTATAAATAACTTCTAGACGCTACACAATTGAATTCAAATTAATTGACCGCGAGTGAATTCTCTTGTCTGTCTCTAATTGAAATTGATTTGATTATTTCACACGAAACATTCACACAACTCTCATCTACTTCAACATTCCATGTGAATCAATAACACGAATAAACGTTTCAATCTATTCCAATGATTCAAAACGTACTTGAGCCATTCTGCTTACGTCGATCCGACCACGTGAACCGCCTTGATGTGAGTGAATCATTTCATGTCTCAACCAAACTATTACTTCTGTAATTCAAACTACAGTCCAACACAAAGTGGGCGTTTCTCAACACTAATCCAAATTTTGTCAATAAGTGGGGGAAGTTTGTGAGCCAGATATGAAAAGAAAATACTCAGGTTCATACCAATTCATCGACAACCATAATTTTTATGTTGTATATTAACACCAGATCATCGAGAACACTGAAACAACTTGCACAATCTTATCTAAAATTATTTACAATATAATTCTAACGTCGATCTTGATCATCATTAAGAATAAACAAATCATCCAAGTTTTTCTTGATGAGACACGGTGGCTTTTTTCGTTTTGATGCAACCAAATAATTCTTCAACATTCCTCAAAAATTTTGGAATCGTCAACGAAATGCATCGACGCAATAGATTATGGGTAAACACGTGAAGAAAAAAATAGATAAACAACGATAATTCCAAAATTTGTTCGACATTTCACACAGTGTTGATAAAAGAAAAAGCAAAACAGTAAAAATTCTTCAAACATTATCTCAAATACTTGTAGCACATGCCAATAATTTGGAGAGAAATTATTATCTCTCTCCAACTGAAGTGCCTGAATATTTTATCCATAGCGAGTTAAAGTGGTTTAATACCAATTATGAATTTATTAACTGTAAAGAGAAAAATGAGAATATCTTTCTTATCTAATCTGACAGAGTTACGAATGAAATTATTACGCTCTTAAGTCGACTTTATGATTAAATTTCAATGTTTTCACACCAGTAAACAAATGTAAGCCAAAGTTTCTCTTTCAATTACGTCAAAACTCATCTTCAATTTCAACTTGTCAAATTTCATCCAACAATTACTCCGTTTCCTCTTCGACAATTTTCTCATTTAATTTTTCTCTGTGACTCGTCTTGTCAATCTCTGCTTCAATTTCAAAGTCTGTCGTCATACATTTCTCTAATCACTAACAATCTCAAACAATTGATGATTCCCTATGATAATTTCATCATAGTTGAGTAGCACAAGGCGATCCAACCATGAAATTCTCAACGGTAGATGTTTCGCTATAACCGACATTTTCGGACGTCGAAGAAGATTTTTCTTTTCGTTGTTGGCTGTTCCAGATTCCGTAAGTGAAATAAATTGCAAGACCTGAAATCATTTAGAGGTTAGGTAATGATGAGTCTGGTCAATGTAGGGTTCATTTTACCTGCCATTATCCAGACTAAAAATCTTAACCATGTTATTGACGCAAGTGTCATCATCAGATAAAGATTGAAGAAAATGCTCAATGCTGGTATGAATGGCATCAGAGGTACCTACAATGAAACAATGAGATGAGTGAATGAAGTTATCAACGATGAATGATATCGTGATGGATAATTATTCGTTCAAAGTAGCCATCAATGTCTTAGTTGTTTTCTTGCGTGCATTGTCAGACAATACTCACCGAGAAAGTCAATTTTTCATCAGATAGCGGTTGACGATAGAGACAAAATATCAACGACGTAAGGATTATGATGAAAATAACAATTAAAACTACAGCCCATGTCTCTGCATTCAAGATTGCTGATGAATGATTAGCTACCAAAGCTGCAGTACAACACGAGAGTATAACTGGAAGAAAATATCAAAATATTACGATCAATTCTCTTCTCTTGTCATAGGATAATTTCATAAAGTGATCTTACAATATGATAAAACGAGTGCAGAAACAATTTTCGATGTGAGCACAGTCGAATTCTTCAATTCATTCGCATTAATCAATTGCTTCGCAATGTATATAAACGTTCCAGGGTGTCTGCCATCCTTTTTTTCAAATGATTCACTCTCCTTATACCTAAAACGAATAGCATCAACAACTCAACAATGAATTTCTCTCATTGGTTTTGGACTCAGTCTACAATGATATTTGAACTTTTCATACCTCAGTAAAAGAACACAAGACGCAACAATGGAATATGCCAACAATGTACTGATACTCATCATCTCCATGAGCTGATCCAAATCAAAAATGGCTGAGATAGTTCCTGAAAGATCAACAAAATTTCTAGGTTAAGAACAGAGCGGTGGGAAAAGAGAGTGCAGATGTCAAATATGATCGGATTTACCAGTTAAAACTCCTGCTGTCAATGTGCCCATGAAAGGCGTGTGAAAACGTTGGTTCAATGTACCCATCCATTTGAAAATCAGACCATCTGATGCCATGGCGTAAATTACTCGCGGTAATGGAAACATGGAGCCGAGAATACTACAACAAGAGACATGTTCATCGATATTGATTGATACACGAAATAAGAAGAAATTTATCAACAAAAATGACACATTTCCATAAAGTCAAGTCCTACCTTGCACACATAGCGCAAATAGCACCTATGGTGACAACATATTTCGCCCAGACCCAACCAATACTATCAAACATGTAAGGAATTGGAGTTTTAGTATTTTGCTCATAATATGGCAGAACTGTAGTTAAAATAGTTGAAACTCCAAAGTATGCAAAGAACACAACAGTTAATGAAACAATAATCGCAATTGGGATTGATTTCTTTGCGTTCTTCGCTTCTTCACTGGCTGTTGCAACACAATCGAAACCAATAAATGCATAAAAACATGTCGCAGCACCGCTCATTATTCCAGAAACACCATAAGGAGCAAATCCACCTGATCCACGTGGACAATTGTCTTTCGTACACTCCGGACGCAGTTTCCAATTTCCTATATCAGCTTCATTCCCGAAATAAAATGAAAATGTTGAAAGTTATGGAAAATAAATTGACAATTTTGTAATGAAACATCATTTTACCTTTTATCGATCCAGCAATGATAACAAATAAAACGACAGATAAATTGACCAATGTGAGGATGTTATTGGCCATCGATGATTCTTTAGCACCAAATGCAATCGCTATCGCGAATGTTATCACAACAGAAAATGCAAAGAAGTCTGGATATTGTGAAAACGTTTCAATTTCAATATGCGCAACTGATTTAAAAGCTTTTTGCATTGAATTGTCGAAAATTCCATCAACATAGGAACTGAGA
Organism: Meteorus sp. PSUC_FEM 10030008; assembly: GCA_018881525.1. Lineage (NCBI taxonomy): Eukaryota > Metazoa > Arthropoda > Insecta > Hymenoptera > Braconidae > Meteorus > Meteorus sp. PSUC_FEM 10030008. The sequence goes on from JABMBR010004689.1 coordinate 14,066, forward strand.
CCACGAACAACACTCGCCACACCGATTATGTATTCGAGGATTATTGTCCAACCAATGATGAAAGCAATGAATTCACCAACAGTGACATAACTGTAGATGTAGGCTGAACCTGCTTTTGGTACACGAGCTGCAAATTCAGCATAACAGAGACCTGTTCAAGGGTTAAGTTTAGTCAGTTTTGTTAAAATCATTCAGAATACAAAAGCGAATGAGAATGTGAGTGAATAATTACCAGCAATCATAGACGCAAGCGCTGCAATGGCAAATGATATGACAACTGCTGGTCCTGCCTGTCTGTATGCAACATCACCCGCAACCACATAAACACCAATACCAAGTGTTGATCCAATACCAAGCACAGTCAAATCCAAAGTTGATAGACATTTTGTTAAACCAGAATCTAATGACAAATCAACAACTTTCTTTCTTGTCAATGTCTTCATCAGTTGGTTCCATCGCATTCTCTTCACACTTTCGACAAACTGAAACATCAAAATTATCCAACTTGCTGTATTCTTCAGATGAGTCTCTCGTACAAATCCAAACTTACATCAACAATTGTTTCGATAATCGCAAGTCCATTAAAATGTTATCAATTGATCATTCCACATGTAACACTCGCACACATTCACCACAATCACATCAACTTTCATCTTCTTCAATATCTCATATGAATAAATGAAGTAAATGAATAATCAATACATTCGTAAATTATACAAAAAAAAGCGCACCTGAACCATTTTGTCTACGTCAATCTGTCCACATTCACCTCACTCATCTAAATGAAATAAAATATTACAACACGGAATTCTCACTGACAAATATTTTAACTACACTATAATGAACAGATACAATATCTCTCGTTAATAAAACGATAAAAATCTCAAGCAATAACTTACTCTGCAAAGAAATATATCATAAATGATTTCCGAACGCTATCTATTCAACTGATAATACATTTTAAATTACAGTTGAAGTTACATTGTTGGGTGTTGGGTCGTTGACGTGATTAAACTGACTACACGACTTGGAATTTTACTGCGTCAAGCAATCATTCATGTAAAAATGCAATTGACATAACCGTTCATGTATATTAATGAAGATTGTGGACTTTTAATCAACACAAAAGTGTGCGAGGAATGTTGATTTATCCATAATAAATGTATTTATATAAATAAAAAGAAAATATGAATGGTATGTGGTGAATAAATGGAAGATCAACTGATTGTTTTGATTGATGCGAAATTCTTGATTGTTGCTTTTATTTCTTTGTCAATTTTGCTAAAGTGTTCTGGTTTTTGATGGATTATCCCAATTGTGCTTTGGTTATTTTTCATTGATTCAAGATATCACAAAAAATGATATTTTTTTCACTTATGATTAAATATTGATAGTTATTTTTAGGTTAAGAATTGTACTAATGCGTTCTCAATCCTTATCATTATGTTCTTTATACATGGAGAATAAAATTGCTCTATCACATCAGATAAAGTGGATGAAATCGAAGTTGAATTTGTAGTTTCAGTTGATCAAAGATCTACATTTTGACTGAATATTAATAAAAAAAAACTGCATTATCAATTGAGTGCAGGATCGTTATAACCTAAATAAAATTTATTTCTCCGTTGTTTACTCTGGTAAATCCAAAAATCCAAACACGAACAGAATTTCGTTATAAAATTGACGACACACACTAAATATATTTTGTTGAGTTATTCTTCAATGATAACAAGTGTTGTACTCTACAACACGAAAATTTATTCCCATGTACATAATCGATGAAGATCGTTTTCAGCATTGCAAATACAAATATGTTGAAGAATTACTCAATTCATCTCTCAAATAGTGAATTTTATATGATGAAATTCAATTCTTAAAACACGCTGAAGGAATATGACACGACTGAAGGATTGCATTGATGGAGATATCGTGTTTTCATCAACTGTTGTATCCTACGGTTCACTCGTTGCGTCTCCAACGTTCAGTTATCATCCGCTTGCCGATTGTACGTTCATATTTCAATCTATATTACATCGAACAATAATTTGTAATGAGCATTTATGATCGACACTGAAGTTTTTGACGCTATATCGCAGCAATAAACGAATTTTTACTGTTTGATTAGTCTTAGAAGTTCAAATTCCAGAATCAAATTCGAAGATTTTACTGCTTCAAGAGCAATAGGTCCGAGGTTCCAACTTAGGCAGTCCGGAAAATGTTCATCGGACGCGGGATGGAAGAAAGGCCATCACAAATCCGATTTTTATAGCCGAGTTGAACAGGGAGGTTCGAGAATTGAAGTTGCAGCAGTGGATGTGTCACTATATTCGTCATCTTGATTTGAAATTGAAGTGGGTCTTTTGCTCTGTGCGCTGTTCCAGATGCCATAGGAAAAGTAGATTGAAAGTCCTGAAATTATTTTTGGATATCGTTTTGAAAATTGTGTTAAAAACCGACATGACTTTGTTTGTGATGTAAAATAATTTACCAACTGCAACCCAGACGAGGAACCTCATCCACGTCATGAAATTTAATTGCGTCATCAGATAGAGATTGATAAAAATGCTCAGAGCTGGTACAAACGGCATCAAAGGTACCTGAAAGAAGTTCAACGTGAATCGATCAACTTCATCAATTCTCTCCACTGTCCGAAGGTTCAAAACGTGTCAGATTGTAGAGGAAGTTCAAATTTTCCAGAATCTCTCCGTGATTCATGCTCAACTTACAGAAAATGTCAATTTTTTATCCGACAATGGTTGGCAATAAATAAAGAAGATGATTGCCGCAAGAATTGTTGTGTATATGGCTGTTACTACAACAGCCCATGTCTCACCGTTCAAAATTTCTGATGAATACGTTGTCATGAAAGCTGTAGTGAAGCCACAAAACAAAACTGAAACATCAACAAATATACTTTGATCAATATCCTGATAACATTCATACTCATAAAATGAGCAACCATAGTGTTTAATTATCTCACAGTAAACGAGAACGAGCGTAGTGACAATTTGCGATGTAAGAATTGTGGAATTCTTCAAACTATTCCCATTAATCAATTGTTTAGCAATGAATCCCACCGTCCTGGGGTCTCTGCCATCTTTTTTCTGGGATGACTCACTTTCTTTGTACCTGGAAAAACCAAAATCGCCAATGTTACGACCAACATTTCGAGAGAAATATGATAAAAATTACCTCAATATCAAAACACACGCTGCGACAATGGAATATGCCAACAAAGTTCCAATACTGCTCATGTGAATTAGCTGATCTAAGTCGAAAATCGCGGAAATTGTCCCTACAACATGATGTCCAGTTAGTTGTTTTTGTCAATTTATTGTCATTCACCGATTGAACCTCGGAATCAATTGGGGCGAATTCTTTCAAGGGGATTCAACAAGTTATTTACCGGTTAATAATCCTGCTATCAATGTCCCAGTGAAAGGTGTGTGGAAACGTTCATTCAAAGTTCCCATCCATCTAAAAATAAGACCATCTGAAGCCATGGCATAAATCACTCGTGGTAATGGAAACATAGCACCAATCATACTGAAAAAAAAAAAGGGAAATGAACATTCGTTATGATTGATAAATCTCCAAGCAGAAATCTCACGGAAAGAGTGACAAATTTCCATAAACTACTGAATAATCAAATTCAAGCTCAATCACCTCGCGCACATAGCACAAATTGCTCCACATGTGACGAACCATTTGGCCCAGCCCCAACCAACCATTTCAAACATGTTGGGAATTGGAGTGTCAGGATTCAAATCATAATATGGAACAGCCGTCGTCAAGATAGTCGAAACCCCAAAGTATGCAAAGAATACGACAGTTAACGAAGCAACAATAGCCAATGGTATCGACTTCTTCGGATCCTTCGCTTCTTCACTTGCTGAAGCAACACCATCAAATCCAATGAATGCATAAAAACATGTCGCAGCACCTTTCATAATTCCAGTGATACCATAAGGAGCAAATCCACCTGATCCACGTGGACAATTTTCTTTTGTACACTCTGGACTCAGTTTCCAATTTCCAAAATCAGCTTCAACATGAAAATAAAAAATTAATCAACAGGCTTCAACTTTAACGTACAGAGCAACATGAAGTTTTTATGACAATTCATGAGTATCAACAATCAAGAAAATAGAGAATTCTCATGACATTGGCATTTTTTTTTCTGCTAATAAACGTTCGAATATAAATAAAACAAGAGCTGGTAATTCATCCTATCAACTACAATTATTGTGTCGATTATTCAGCACAATCAGCTGGTTCTCTATACAGAATCAGCCGCATTCTTTTATTATCAATCTTCAACAGCCTGTTAATCGCTTACGTAAGCGTCATAATACTTTTTATGAATCCTGAAACACGTGCGCAATCTATATCTATCATTCAACATTGTGTATAGCAATAAACAATCCAATGAATTTCTTCGAATATGGGGAAAATATAATGGAATACATCAGAGGAAATTGATCCAATGATGACTTTTGATTTCCATTATGCAAAAACCGATATACACGACGTCTTTTCCATGTACAATTCAGCCTTTCTCTTCACTTCCTCATACTGTTCAAGTCCGTTAACGATCCATTCATCTCGAATTATCCATGTGCTTAGTCATTCATCACCGCGAATGTTATTTCCTCGTTCTAATCTTCTCCGTGATGTTAATCACACGCGGATAATACTGACGGAACTTTTCCAGATGGGAAAAAACTTGGAAAGTAAGTAAAAAAATTATTCAGAATGTGAAAGGAATATGTACACTACCCCAAGAACAAATTCGGTTAATTGAGAGGATTAAAATGTCCGGAATTTATTTACCTTTCATAGAACCAGCAATGACAACGAATAATACCACAGTCAAGTTGATGAATGTGAGAATATTATTCGCCAGTGATGATTCCTTAATCCCAAATGCGATAGCAATAGCAAATGTGATTGCTACTAGGAATGAAAAGAAGTCTGGATACGGTGAAAAAGTTTCGATTTCAATGTGTGCGACGGACTCAAATGCATTTCGCATTGAATGATTCAGAATAAGGTTATCAACGTAGGAACTAAAGCCTCGGATAACACTTGCTGTACCAAGTACATATTCAAGGATTAAACTCCAGCCAATGATGAAGGCGATAAATTCACCAACAGTGACATAACTGTAGATGTAGGCTGAACCTGCTTTTGGTACTCGCGCACCAAACTCAGCGAAACACAAACCTGTTGACAAATGTAATTTGTTTCAAAAAGTCAATCTCCTTCAATTATTTTATAACTTTGGTGGAAATAATTACCCGCAATTATTGAAGCAATCGCTGCAATAGCAAATGATATCACAACTGCCGGACCAGCAGTTTTATACGCGACTTCACCTGCAACAACATAAACACCAATACCAAGGGTTGATCCAATTCCCAGCACAGTTAAATCCAACGTTGATAAACATTTTGCTAAACCGGATTCCAATGTGGAGCTAACCACTTTTTTTCTCGTCAATGTCTTGATCAATTGATTAAATCGAACTTCCTTCACATCGTTGATAAACTGAAAAAATTTTAAATGACACAACTATTGATGAATTGTCCTCATCACATTTTCATATAAATCCAAACTCACAATATTTTTTGATAACTCTCGTTACAATTCAATCAACGTTTTAATTGATGAATAAGTTTCAGACGCTCTTCAACTGAATTTAAAGTAATTGACCGCGATTGTGATCTTGCCGTTATACCATTCGATACAAAATTGAATTGATCATTTCACACGAAACATTCACACACATTCACCACAATTACAACAATTACATCAATTCTCATCTTTAACATTTCATATAAATAAATAACTCCAAAAAATGTTCAATATATTTTGAATTGAATAAAAAAAGCGCACCTGAACCATTTCGCCTTAGTCGATCTGTTCACATTGACCTCACTTATGCAAGTGAAATATTTTATTCGTCCAAAAAAATCACACTGACAATAATTTTCGGCTACACTAATGAACAGATAAAAACATTTTTCGTTAATAAAACGATAAACTTCTCAGACAATAACTCACGCTGTAATAAAATATGAATTACTATTTTCGAATCTTATCTACAGAACTGATAATTACATTTCAAATTACACCCAAAGTCTCCGTGCCGAAGATTCTGTATGATTGTGTACTGTTTAGAATTCCATCCCCCCACAATGATAATTAACTATACATACGATCCCCACCAGTATTCTTTCAGCTATTACCTCATTGCTCATCTCAATTTCGCGCGTAAAACTTTCACTACGGATTGGTTGCGTCCATCGACAAATTATCATCGTCCAAAATCGAAATTAGATACGTCCGAGATGGCGCTATATCCACCAGATAAGTAGCTAGTATTGCCGCTTGGCGCCAGCACTAACTGGCTTCACTTTAAAATATAGACAGAGTAGCGAAATTTTACATTGCAGTAATATGATCTCCATTTTTTCGTTGGCACAAACGAAATTCCTAACTTGTGAGTCACATATTTGTTTTCAAATACTTTCTTGGAACTTACAATGATATGAATTCATTCGCGAAAGAGAACAAAATACCACAGAGACTTCAAATGTAAATATACAGATATACTTTTGGTCACGATATTCAGTATAAATTTAGGATACATGGATTGAAAATTCATTACTCTAATATGCAATATTAATCCATTCCAGCGGATTTCTTAATATACATCACACAATTACAACGGATATAAACATCTCCAAGATATTGTTTGAACTCTACATCAGAATATTCGTTCGTCTGTGATAGCTGTAAGTTCATGTAGTCATCCACTGCAACCAAAACACCTTTGTATTCGTATGGAATATTTAATTTCACCATGACCCATTTGTCGATAAGATAATTGACAAATTGATTTGGATCCACGAAACCAGAAGCCATGTACACTGCATCAAACCGATGAATATCATAAAATCGCGTTGGCGTTGAGACGAATGAGTCAATTTTACCAGTTATATTTAACGTGAGTACTTCGTGCGTTTGATCACTTCGACAATCATATTGGACAATGACAAAATCACTTCCAGGATCTATATCAATATCCAGATAATATTGATTTTCCCCCTTTCCCATACTTTCTGATTCATATATGAAAAGAATCGCGCTTCTCCTTCATAAAAGCATCATTTACTTGCAATATCCACCTATGGTAACTTATCTACTTAATTACCTACCATACCGACACCTAAAAACGCTAGATGGTGCCACTATTGTCAGCAAGGTTGTACATACCATCGTAAAGATGTCAGTGCAAACAACCTGAGCGGCTTCCAAAGCGCAGAAGCAGATAAAAAAAAAGTTCAGATACAAACACATACAAATTTCCACTACCAGCCACACACATTCCTACATACACAGCTGTGTATTTGTGTGTTCGGTTGGGTGTGGGTTCTCGATATACGGTGGCCCAGTCAGTGGTTACGATTATAGGCGGACATGTTGTAGGTGTATTTCCGTCAATGTGCGCGATGATCTGACGCATGAATTTCTCATGCGTTCTATCACACATATTAATAATAACGAGTATAATAATTCGCATTTATCATAACCACACATGAATATAAATCAATATACATCTAACAATAAAGTTATTCATCAATTTGTGTGTGTGTTCACACACACACACACACACACACACACACACACACACACACACACACACACATACATTCGCGTTGTGAAGTGAACCGTTCATTTACATGTGAAATAGTTCGTTAACAATTGGATAGCAAAAACAAAAAGTTCGCCAGAATTTTGGATATAAACATTTTTGTCATTGGAATTTTTATCTTTTAACCTGCAATTATGAGTTGGGGTACTGAACTTTGGGTGAGTGTTGGTGGCCTTTTCTGTCCCCTTTATTTTATATATATA
>JABMBR010004690.1:0-21987 GCA_018881525.1 Meteorus sp. PSUC_FEM 10030008
CCATAAACGTTGAAGTCAACTTTGCGATGTAAAAGTTCTTGTGAAAATTCCATCAACTGTTGGAAATAAATTTTTTCATTAATATTTGAAGAAAAAGTGGAAAATTCATTTGAATTATAATTAAATAAATGAAATGGACCTCTCTGTCAATTTGTTCATTGACTGTGCAACGATCCAGAAGTAGATGAACAGCTCGTGGTGTTTTCTTCATCTAAATCACAAACAAACTTTCAATTTCGCTGTCAATAATATTCTTATGAATTATTTTAGACAACAATTAATCAATCCAGACCTCTCGAGTTATTCTTGTGACACTCACAGTCAAAATTAAAATATTATAAAGCGATATTGTACACCACGTCGCACCACCGAGTCGCCAAATAAATGGAACACTCCCCAAATCTCCCATCGTTATGAACGACAACAACATAAAATACGAAGAATAAACCGCTGTACCACCGAAATAAATAATTATCACCAGCACAAGAAACGCAAATAACTCGCAAATATCGTTACAAATTTCACACAGAACTCGATGCGCATTTTTTAAACGAAAAATATCATCAACAATCGACCATTTTAATGGAAATTTTTTCACAAAAATCGTTCGCAATTCAACATCACTCGAAATATTTCCCAACTTTAGAATTGTTTTATTTAAACAACCAAACAAATCGAATATCACACTCAATAAAAATGAAAATTGCATCAATATCCAACTGCAAATAAACGTTGGACAAATTATTATAAAAATAAACTCGAGATTGCTGATGATGATATTGTACAACAAAAGAAATCCTGTGAATAACAAATTACCGAAAAAATAAACAAATATTTTATTGTCATATTCTCGACAATGAAACTTCGACTTCTTCAAAATATTTTCCACACTTATCAATTTGTTAATCACATCAACAAATAATTTTCTTTGTATTACATAATAAATCCAGAAAATTATCACCGATAAATTTCCGTACAATGAAACGAAAAATCCAATCACGCCAATTCCTTTGTCATCCGCATTTCGATAGAAATAAATATATTTACCTTGAATTATATTTATTGTTACAGTGAAAATTATCATTAAAATATTATAAACAATTCCGAAACTTGACACTGTCATTCTAGGGCTTTTATCAAAATTTTTCATTCTAAAAGGTGATAAACCAAAAATTGTGAAAATAAATAAGAAAAAGTAACGAAGAACAGCACCAAACTTTCCTGTGTGTAAATTAATGTTCCACATTTTTATTTATTTATTTATTCTTTCCGATATTCATTTTTTTATCCATTCCTCTCATTTTTTATTGTTGATATTAATCGAGAAGAACAATCACGATTGTGATTGTGCAATTATTTCATAAAGAAGAATAGAGAACGATCGGAATATCAACTCGATGGAGTTTGACATGAAAATGAAAAAGAAGTTTGCGTTTATTTGTTAAAGAATTTATTGATTTTCCGCACTTTCATTAGTTCGATTATCAATATTGGATTGTAAATACGATAAGACATGTCACTTGGAATAAATATTGGAACGATTCATTGCATTAATAAAAGAAAGAGAAGACGAAAGAAAAACGATCGAATTGTGGAACAAGTTTCAACCTGTCTGCGACAGGAAAAAATTCGTTACGAATGTGAAGATTTGATACAATTTCAATTATTCACGTTAATTTATCTCACCTGTTATGGAGAAATTGATTATTTAATTGCAATATTTTGCTTAAATAATAATTAAACAATTCTAACCTCTCGGATTATTCTTGTTGCACTCACAGTCAATATCAACACTCCATAAAACGACAACGCACACCAAATAATTTCACCAACACGTGTTGCAGTTACACCTTCATTATTATTAACAAAAAACGACAGAAGGACAATATATGAAGAATAAATACTCGAACCACCAGAATGAACAATAATTAATAAAGTAGGAAAAGTAAATAATTCACAAATTTTATTACAAATTCTACACAGAACTCGGTGCGCCTTTTTCAAATGAAAAATATCATCAACAATTGACGGTTGCGGCAATTTTCTTTCAACAATCGTTTGCAGTTCATCATCACTCGAAATATTCCCCAATTTCAAAATTGTTTTATTCAAACAACTTAACAGATCGAATATTGTAGTCAATAAAAAAGAAAATTCCATCAAAATCCAACTGCAAACCAAAATTGGTAACGTAAAAATCCACACAAATTGCAAATAATCAAATGATGAATTGAATATTAATAATCCACTGTTCAACAACAAATTACCGAAGATGAGAAAGTAAATTTTACTGTCACACTTGCGCTTGAAATACTTCGACTTCATCAACAATTTCTCCACATCTGAATACTCATCGAAAATTTTCACGAAAGTTTTTCGATGTGTTATATAAAATATCCACATCATTATTGCTAATAAATTCGCATAAAAACGAATGAACGCACCGATTGTTTGCACTGGAGGATCTTTTGGATTACGATTGGTGTATAAACCGTTACTGTAAACAATATTTAAAGAAATTGTTGCAATTATTAAGCAAACATTGTGAAACGTCCCACAATTCGACACAGACATCAAACGATTTTTATCCTCAAGAATTGTCAACTGGAATGGAATCAATCCCAGTATTTTGCAAATTAATAAATAAACAAAACCCAGATTGGTGCACATTTTCGTCAATCTTCTCATATTTCCTTTTGTTTATTCAAGAACCAACCGCGACAATAGACAGAAAAATTTTATTCCAACACATTGGACATTCACAGTGAATGAAATGGAGTGACAAATGAATAATTAATTATTTACATTCAATTTTATTGATGCAGTGATCAATATTGAAATAGCAATAGTGTAAAATGTTAGTCATTTATTCATTTCCAATCAAATTTGATATCATGAAGAGATAAAACCAATTTTCCCCTCGAGAATTGAACAATCAATTTGTCAATATCTGCAGCAATTTCAAATTGGGTTCAATAACCCATAAACAAATACAACAAAATTATTGCAAATCGTCTCATGAACTTGAAATTTATGTAGAAGACCTCGAGCAATGATAATAGACGGCGAAAGAAATAAAAACAGCCAATACGATTCGATAACATCGAACTTTCACGAGTGCACGTTCACTCAGATGTGAAACAACAGATAAAAAAAAAGGTAACAAACTCTTTTTTTTCCATCCATACTAACACGAACTGAATAATTAATCCCATCAGTTATAAACATTCACACAAAAATATTCAATAATTATTACAGTTGAATACAAACATGCAAGTAGAACAGTTACGAACTAACGTGTTGAAACACGTCGGAGAGTCCGAAAGGAGGAACAGGTTTCGACCTGTTCAACAACCGATGACGCGACAAACTCACTTTACACATTTGATCCTAAACTTTAATTATTATTTCTTTAAAATAATCGGTCTAGCACCGTTCGAAGTTGAGTTGACCAATTCTAAAGTAACAAACTCAACAAATATTCCAATAAAGTTTAAATATTGTCGATCAACAACAGTTTACAATCTCATTTTAATCGTTTTTATTCTGTGTATAAGTCACACATCGACCAACGCCGCATACAACATGAAATATGCGAACAAATCTGACGTCACATCAATTGTTCTTTACATAAAAGCAATAATAAGTGTCACAGTATTAACAATTATGTGGATTATCGTGTCATCAAATAAACAATTCGTTATTAATTGTGGCAATAAATACATCGAGATCCACAACTCAATGAACAAATCAAGACATTTTCATACACAAAGTTTAACAACAATTAAAATATCTGTCATTTTATTTATTAATATATTCATATGGACAATAATATTAACATTTGATTCCATTGCGTTCCCACAATTTGTTGGAATCAGCGCGTTGTCTTTATCATTTCCCAGTTTTGTTTGCAGTTTTTTCTTCTTGCAGTATGGATTTATCACAATGTTGTTCGCAAGAAGATTTAACGATTTGTATTGTTCAATAATAAAATTAACTCCTGAAAAAATGGGGATTGATTACAATAATTTAACAATTTTATATAAATCCTCATCAACTCGATTGATTGTTGACGATTTGTTTCTGATAAGAAAATATTACGAATCACTTTGCGAGCTTTTACGTGAAATAAATTCGTTTTATTCAGTGCCAATAATTTTGATTATTGTTTCATTCAATTTCCATATTACTTTTACATCTTATTATGCTGTTAATTTATTCTTTCGATCAACGAGTGAATGGTCAGTAATAATTGTTATTGATACATTTGCTTATTTAGCCATGGAAATATTTCCGATTGGAGTTATGGCTTCAAGTGTAACAAAATTAACACACGAAGTGGGTTCAATTGTTTAATTTATGATTAATGCTTATTTTTGTTGAATGTTATTTTGTTTATTGCAGATGGATTCAATTGCTGTGGCGATTTATACACTCATGAACGAGCCAATCAAAGATCCAGTGATAAAAATTTATGTGAGAGATTGTTGATGAACTGTTTTGGATTTAGCTGGAGATTTTTAATCAATTGTTCGGTGATTTCAGTTGCATGAATTTTCACTTGAACTACTTCATAAAACTGTTAATTTCAATGCTTGTGATATGCTCCCATTGGATCGTACACTGTTACATGCTGTAAGTCAATATTTGTTCGGACTTTTGACGGATTTTATGATGTTTTTGTTTAAAATTCTTGTTAAATAAACCAATTGATAATTTTTATTACAGATTGTGAGCTCAGTTACAACTTACTTAATAGTTCTCATACAATATTCAACAGGTCGGAAATAATTGAGCACACAAAAAAAAACATTGAAAACTTCTCGTGCACTTGGAACATTTCAAGGAACAGACGACCCAAAAAATTACAGTTCGACACGTGACAATTCCACGTAATTTACCTCGACTTTCAAATAGACTACGCAAAATCCTGCACCAACATGTTCATCCATTCCCTCCTACATTGAACAAACAATTAAAACCACACACGAGTCGATACAACTAACGAAAAAATCCTCCGCACGACAGTTAAACCAGAGCATCGGAAAAAACCACTCGACGTGTTTCGACACGTTTCGGAGCACGAGAATGAGCCAACTAAAATATTTCACCTATCTCATCACCAATATTAATTATTATTTATTTAAAACAATGGGTTTAGCGCCATTTAAATTCACAACAAACAATCCTCGTGTTGTCAATTCAATAAACAATTCATCTCGATTTTTATATTGTAAATTAACCTCAATTTTTACGATAATTTTGATCTCAGTGACATTCGCTTTGAGTTTCTCATCTACTTCACTTGTTTATAACATTTATGATGAATTATCGAAGTCTAAAGTGACGTCAATGGTTTTTTATATAAAAGCCATCATAGGAATTTCTGTTTTAATAACAAATTGGATTTTTATTTGGATAAATAGACACAACGCAGTTAATTGTGGTAACAAATTCATAAAATTAAATAATTCAATGACACAAACTCGTCATTTACAGCCTCATCGTTCAACAATAAATAAAATCACTGTGATATTATTCATAATTATATTCATTTGGATATTAATAATCACCACTGATTACATAACATTCCCACAAATTTTTAGTTTAGGCGCTTTGTCTTTAATGCTACCAAGTGTTATCAACAGTTTATTCTTCATTCAATTTGGATTTGTGTTAATATTAATTGAACAAAGATTTAACAATATAAATTGTGCTATTTCGGAATTAACTCCTGTGAAAATAATGTCGAATTATAACAATTTATCAATTTTACATAAATCTTTATCACCAAGTCAATTAATTATTGATGAAATAAATATTATAAAAAAATATTATGATTTACTGTGTGAAGTTTTACGTGAAATTGTTTCGATATTTTCATTGCCAATGTTTTTAATTATTATTTCATTCAATTACAATATTATTTGTTCAATGTATTATTTAACAAAATCGTTTATCAAGCGATCCAATCCAAATAAATTGTCATGGTTGCCATTAATCAATGCATTCAGTTATCTGGCGATGGAATTATTTCCAATTGGAGTTATGACAACGAGTGTTACACAATTGACAAATGCAGTGAGTTTATTTAATTATTGGACAATGAAAATATTTTGTAGATCATGAATTGTTATTGACAAAATTTCTTGATTTTTAGATGGATTCAATGGCTGAAGAGATTTATTTATTAATGAACGAACCGATCAGAGATCCTGAGATAAAAATAAAAGTAATTGTGCATTTGTTTAATTGTTCATTGACGATTTTACTGGTTGTGATATTAAATTGAATTATTTAACGGTTAAAGTTGGGAGAATTTTCTCTTGAATTGCTGCATAAAAATATAAATTTCAATGCTGCTAATATGTTGTCACTTGATCGAACACTTTTGCACTCTGTAAGTTATAAAAGTTATTGCAAAAACATTTTGTTTCCATATCTGCATGGAGGATGGAATAACAAATTTATTTATAAACAATTTTCAGATTGTCAGTATGGTCACAACGTATTTAATTATTCTCCTACAACTTCCAGCCAATTAGAAATCATCCAAGAGTACGAATAATCGTCGATGGTTTTGATTTATTTATGAATAATAACAAAGAGGAATTAACAAATGGAGGTTCAACAAATTCGTGTCTCATTCGAAGCAAATTCTTCATTCGTTGGAATTTTCATCAAGCAGAAAAACAAGATGAGAAAATGATAAACATTTGATTACGAACACGAATGCATTTGTTGATTAATTTTACATTAATCATTGATTAACAATGAAATGCAGGGAATTGTGCATTAGACTGTGCATGTCATTAATCTTACGCAACAATCTTGAATTTAATCAAATATTACAAATAAATAATTAATTTATCCGCATCAGCTTTACATTCAACAAAGAATTCTATAAAAAAAAATGATAAACTATTGAATAATTTACAACAATAGAAATTATCATCAACATCTTCTCCGCATCAATTCAATAAGCATATCACAAAACAATTTTTTTTTCTATCAAATTCCACCAGAAATATCAAAGAATTGACAAACTCGACAGGTTCAAACACGTTTCAACGATGGAACAGATGAGCTATCCGAGTTCGTTAAACTTCCACTTCAATTTCTACGTACTCAAACTGCTCAGTTTGGCACCATTTAAAATGAAATCAAACAATCCTCGTGATAATTCAATAAATAATTCATTTTATTTTGCCAATTGTAAATATTCATCGTTGTATAATATTTTGTTAATTATTTTTGTATTGGGTATGAGCGTTCCTTCATCGTCAGCTGCATTCGACATGGATTACCCAAATAAAACCAAATTAAAATCGATAATTCTCTACATCGAGTCAATTATTGGTAGCCTATTGTTAACAATAATATGGACGAACGTGTGGATTAATAGAAACAATTTGATTGAATGTGCAAATAAATATTTAGAGTTAAATAACTCGATATTGAACTTGCGGGGTTTACGTTCGAACATTTCGGTCAATTTTCGAATTGTCATGACATTAATCATTTTTTTTACCAGTAGAATTGTATCACTAATAACAGACTTCTGTGAATATCCAAATTTCCTTGGTCTCAGTGCATTTTCCATTCAATTACCAAACTTTGTTGGCTGCTGGCTTTTGTTCCAATTCACATTCATTCTGATATTGATAAAGATGAAATTTAACGATTTAAATTCAGCAATTTTCAAACTGTCCTCGAGTGAATTAATTAACAAAGATTTATTGAAAATTAAAATTTATTATGAATCATTGTACGAAATTTTGAATGCAACGATGAATTATTTTTCATTGCCCATTTTATTTTCCATCATTTCACGCGTTTATGCTGTCGTTATCACTTCGTATTTCCTCATCCAAGATTTATTTCGACCAATAAACGAGTGGCGAGCAACGTTATTAATAAATTCATTAAGTTATTTAATAATATTAACATACCCAATTGTTGTTATGAGCTCAGGTGTTACAGAATTGTCTAGAGAAGTGAGTTGATGAATAAAATCAAAAACTTTTCCTCCATCGACAATAAATTCCAACAAAAAAATTTTATTCTCAGATACCTCTCACTGCTAAAGCGATTCATTTACTAATGAGTGAACCAATATGGAATGAACAATTGAAAAAACAAGTAAGTAACGAAAGACCAAAGTTAAATAAAATTTTTAATGAATTTCTTGATGATTTCTTCCAGTTGAAAAAATTTTCTATCCAATTGTTGTGCAGTAAAATGAATTTTCATGTTTTCAACGCTTTGCCACTCGATCGAAGACTTTTACATTCAGTAAGTTGTTCAATAAACAATTTATTTAAACAAATTCGATGTTTAATATCGAAATCGAATTTTTCCAACATCACAAATAAGTAAAATTCAATTCATTTTCTTTTCAGATTTTCAGTATGGTCACAACCAATTTAATTATCCTCGTTCAATATTCATCGAACAATCAATAAATAAATACCCAATCAATCAACAAATTCACTTCGTCTAATAGTTAATAACAATAGCAATAATAACGGAAAAATACAACGGACGTGTCGCACAAATCGATCTCAGTGATCACCAACGAGAATAAACGAGAATTTGCATTAACAAATTGATTTTTTTATCAAATTTCTCACGCAAGTTGACAATAGAAATGGTTTCACATTCACAAACCTCAGCAATACGAATGAAATCATCGAAAATGAAAATTCCTCGTACGTTTTTAATAACAATTGCGAAAATTACAATTATTTATTTGAATATTCTAGGCCTAGCGCCATTTGCAATAAATATTAAAGATTTTTTGCTAATGCCTGTTGATAAAAATACCAAATTGTTAAACATTTTCTCAAATACTTTCCCAAGTGTTTGTTACAACGTGACATTAGCAATAACATTTCCAATAATTTTGTTAATTATTTTGTATTTTTTCGTTATCAATGTGACAATGAAAATGAGTGAAATTCATCAAATAATCAGATTGTCATTAATTATTTACGGAATAGTAACAATTATTATCGTGTGGATAACGGGGATGATTAAACAGAAAGTAATAATAGAAATGTTTAAACAATTACGAACTACTTACACAATTTTACCGAATTTGAAGAAAGTCCACTCGAAAAAATATCCAACAAGTTTTGCAATCCCAATTTTATATTTTCTAATGATAATTTATCACTCAATTTGTTTATATTTTGTTAATTCTTTCGATTTAACAACAATAATAAACATTTTCTTGCATTTGTTGGTTAACAGTTTCGTAATTCAATATGCAACGGTCGTTTTAACACTCGGAAATCAGTTTAAACAGTTGAACAATTATTTGTGGCGATGTTCACGTCAATCAGTTGAATATCGATATGAAATTAGTGAAAGAATATCGATAAATCGGTTAAAGATTGTTCGTTTGAATTATTTCAAATATCTTCATGGAATTCTGTACAATTGTTGCGTGAAATTTGACGATGAATTCTCATTTGCAATTCTCAATGCAACCCTATGGACGCAGTCGACTTTTGTTTTTGTTGCTTATCATGGCGTTCAACTTTTTATTGTTCAACAAAAATATTCTTGGCTCATTTTTGTTAAACATCAAGCAATTGTTATTGCAATTATTCCACTGATCATCCTGAGCATATTCACCACAAAAACGATGAACGAGGTGAAGTTGTCCACTGTGTAACTTTCATCTAAAATAACCTCAACAATTGTTAATTATCGAAATATTTCAGGCCAAAAATACAATTTCAATAATCCGCAAATTGTTGGGTGAATCGATCAATCAACAAACCAAAGAAATCGTAAGTTAAACAGAGCATTGTCCCATCCAAAAGTTAATTTATTTCCTTTTCAGTTAATGCAGTTCGCTTTGAGACTCGACAAAAAGAAGATTACGTTCACCGCGTTCAATATTTTCACACTCGACACCTCATTAATAAAATCGGTAACAATTCCCCCATTTATGAATAAAATTGATTGTTTATCTAATAACACCACAATTATTATTCCAGATAACGAGTGTAACAATTACATATTTGATTATCCTACTGCAATTCGAATTGGCAAGGAACACCTAACTTATAATTGTAACTAAATAAACTCCACAAGTGTTACATTTCAATCAGTTATTTATTCAAAATGTATTTACAAATTCTTATGATTATCATCATACTTAAAGAATAATTGAAAACCAGCGCGAACTATACGAATAAAATCAATTTAATTCTTCTTTTTCTGTACTTGAGTATTACCCGACAAAGATTCCTGATATCTCGCGATCAATTTTTCTTGTACATCCATCAAACATGGACTATATCGCGAATACTCCATAGTATATTCACCTTTACCTTGAGTAGAAGATCTCAAATCTCCCGAATAACCAAACATTTCATTCAAAGGAACCTCAGCATAAATCGTAAACCAACCCTCATTACTTTCAGTCCCCGAGATAACCCCTCGTCTCTTCGTCATCTGTGCCATGATAGCACCCTGATACTCATCAGGAGCAACAACTTCAACAGCCATAATAGGCTCAAGCACTTGCCACAAACCATCTTCAAAAACTTGACGCATTGCACCTTGTGCAGCTAATTGAAATGAATACTCAGACGAATCGACAATATGATGTGCACCATCAATCAAACGAAATTTAATTCCAGCAATTCGATGACCAGTCAACAAACCTTTTTCGCACATAATTTCAAAACCTATTTTAACACCTGGCACAAATTGTTTTGGGACATTTGTACCAACTGTTTCATCAGAAAACACAACTTTGGTATTTTGATCTGGCGGTAGTGGTTCAACAACACCAATGACTCGTCCATATTGTCCAGCACCACCCGATTGTTTCTTATGTAAATAATTGAACTCACAAGGTTGGACAATTGTTTCTCTAAATGAAACTTTGGGCTTACCAAGTGTAATTGGACAATTATATTCACGTTCCAAACGCTGAGCATAAATTTCTAAATGTAATTCACCCATGCCTGACACAATACTTTCCTTATTGTCTGGATCCCAATGAAAACGAAATGTTGGATCTTCTTTGGTAAATCTTGCAATACCTTTCGAAAAATTGTCACGGTCTTTATTGTTTTTTGGTGCAATTGACATGGATATGACTGGATCAGGTACATAAATCGATTCCATTGACAATTCTGACTTTGGATCATCAACAAATGTGTCACCTGATGCACAATCAATACCAAACAATGCAAAAATATCACCAGCATGAACTGATTCAACATCTTCCATCTGATTTGAATGTAAACGAACCAATCTTGACACACGAACTTTTTTATGTGTTCGCGAATTAAAAATCAAATCGCCTTTTTTCAATGAACCTTGGTAACAACGAAAATAAGTCAACTGTCCAAATTTACCAAGTTCTAATTTAAATGCCAAACTCAAAAATGGTTTTCGGCCATCGCGTGCAGAATCCAACAAAACCTTTCCCGATTCATTTTCTTTACTTCCATCAAGAGCGTAATTTTTCACTTCACCTGGATTCGGGAGATAGTCAAGAACTGCATCAAGAAGTGGTTGAACACCTTTGTTTTTCAATGCTGTACCAACCAATACTGGTGTGAATGAACGTTTTAAACACGTTCGACGAATGGCATCTTTGATGTCTTGTTCAGTTGGATTTGATTCTGTTAAAAATAATTCGCCAAGTGTTTCATCGACGTTACTCAAGTGTTCAATCAATTCCGAACGTCTCTCATCGGCCTCTGTGAAGAACAGAAAAATTTTAGTTCATTTTTCCAAAGAGTCGTTGATGAGTAGAAAATTATTTGAATACCTGTACGACGATCCTGTGGAATTTCATCCACACGAACAATTTGTCCATAATCACCATCGAAATAAAGAGCTTTTTGTCCAACCAAATCAATAATTCCAGTAGTTTGTGCTTCCAAACCAATGGGCAATTGAATAAATGCCGCATTGTGATTCATTTTAGTTCGCATTTGTTCCAATACTTTCACAGGATTTGCACCCATACGATCGAGTTTATTAATAAATGCTAAACATGGCACATTGTAACGTTTCATTTGACGATTTACTGTCAAAGTTTGTGATTGTACACCACCTACAGCGCACAATACCAATACAGCACCATCCAAAACACGCAAAGCGCGTTCAACTTCAACAGTAAAGTCAACATGTCCAGGTGTGTCGATAATATTGATGTTGTGATCTTTCCAAATTGTGTATGTTGCTGCTGACTGAATTGTTATACCACGTTGCCGTTCAAGTTCCATGCTGTCCATCACTGCACCAACATTGTCTTTACCTCTAACCTAAAAAACGAACAACATGAACTCAATGAAGAATTGTCGGATAATTTTTTCGTTGGAAATGAACAATTGAGATATCAACCTCATGCATTTGAGCTATCCGACCAGTGTAGAATAATATTCGTTCAGTGAGTGTAGTTTTTCCAGAATCGATGTGTGCTGATATGCCGATATTTCGTATTTTTTCCAGGGGTTTGTGAACGGCATATTTTTCATAAGACGCCATGAATCTTCCATTTTTCTGCAATATTAATCCGTATAATCAAGAACAAACATCATTTTTACATTATTAAACAGTTTCAACATCGATATCGCATTGAAATATCCAATAAAGACCCAAATGGTGAGACTTAACCTCAACATTTTCATCATTCACTCCTCTTACCGGTAATATCGTCGACGAAAGTCGTGGTAACCTATTTAAATGTACATTACACTTGAATAACTTCAAAATAGTCATTGTATTATTAATTGTTATTTCACTATTATATGTAAAGAATTATATTACAAGTCTACAAACAAATTTCACTTCATGATACGCCGACCGAGAACTGCCGAGAACGCTCGTGCCGCGTGCGATACTAACACAAAGACGAATGTTTCTCAATTCAATGGGAATCTTTTGAAATATCAGATCCCTTCTTTATCATCATTACAGAGACCTTTGTTACTCATCGATACGAGACATTTGTGAAAATCAAACTTCGCGCCGATACGCAGAAATGAATTGAACGACACTGCGACTGTTGCGTCTTTTTTTCCCACCAATTTACTCACATTGTACCTTATTTTACCAAATATATCATGAAACTGTACATCAAAAAATCCTTTCACTTTTGTGTCTTCAACAAATTGTCGTCGCGGGAAGACACGGACGTAATTTTCGTTCTATTATTTTAATCGGGATCGTCATCACGGTAGATACTCGTCATTTATCATATTATCATTTGATTTAGGTGTGAATAATTAATTCATCATGAAGATTTGGACTGTTGAACACACTTTCAAGTGAGTATAAATGTACATGCATATCTATAATCATTTGTCCTCGTAACCTAACCTCAATCTGCAGTCGGGTATATCAAAAATAAATTCACAATGATGATTTTGTATGTTATATCATCCCAAATTGATTCAATGATGTCGATTCAACAATTTTCTCCATTCAATTAAAATAGTTATCAACAATTTTTACACTCGATATAACCTCAATTCTCTGAGTGTAACAACATACTCAATCTAAAATCACATTATTGATCCACAATTACAATGATGTTATCTATTCAATGCAAAACTAAACCCATCTTCACATAAAGTAGGAAAATTATTCTCTTCCGTTATCTTAACCTCAATTTCGCACCAAAAGTTCCAACAATTCCACAAACAGAAGATGCCTTTCCTCTGTTTGGACAAATGTTTCCTTCCCCCATTATTCATTCACGTTCTTTTTCCTCATTCTCTATTATTATTCAACATGTTAATTATTTCAGCCACCCATGGGAAACCGTCGTGTCTGCAGCTTTGAAAAAGTATCCGAATCCATTGAACGAAGCTGTACGTGGTACTGATGTGATTGATAGAAAAGTCGAGGATGGAGTTCTCTATTCTCATCGATTGGTCGTTACTGATTTCAAATTTCCACGTTATGCACAAGCTGTGAGTATATTTTCACCTTATCCTTTTCAATTTTACTTTGATTGAGGTAGAGAAATTATTCAATATGATCGGCCGTGGCAGTTGGTCTAAAATTTGAAATAGAACAAGCTCAGACTTGCACATCCCCATATATATATATATATATATTCAACGTTATGTAATAGTTCGTGCTACGTTTGTGAGGTTAATCCTGTAAATATTACATTTTTCGATCAATACAGAATTTCACGTATTTTTATGAAACATTACTGCTCATGAACACAAATTAAAGTTAATCAGTACGTTGAACGAATCGTCAATGCGTCATTTTCAATCGTTTTTTATTGTCAAGTCAAAGTCCAGATCAATAAACTTTCTAGTTCGAGTAACAAAATGGAGAATTGAAGACTGAAATTGCTCAACATGATGATCATATCAAATCAGAAACTTATTTTTCATTGCGTTTTGTTTGGTGCAGCTTGAATTTTCGTTCATTGAGTTTGTTATTCAATCATAAGAGTGAGAGAGGGTTACCACTCTTATCTTTTTTCCTTCAATCGTTATTTGGAGGTTATAAGACTATTTTTAAATGCAGTTGAACTCGTGCTGTGATTGTGTAGTGAAGTAATTTTGAGCATGTATGAACCCACGTGCATTCACCGACGTCATTGAGCGAGGTCAAGTTCCGTGTTGATGTGAAATTTCGACAAGAGAGGCCACAGTCGTCAGACAGCGACTATTGAATTTAGGATGATTAAGTTGATGAAGAATACAAAATAATCCACTTTATTAACATTCGACACTTATTTAGTTCAACAATTTATGTTCACATTGCTGTGCTTCATAATTGAGGTTATGAATTACTCTTGTTTGTACATTTTGTGCTGGGAAACAAAAAAGTTGGCTGACATTCGTTAGAATATATTTCAAAGTTTGCACAAGTCTCATTCGAGCAAGAAGTAGAAGTTCTATATAGTGGAATGATAAACAGGTAGATGTAGAGGTTGGAAATGTTGGTGTGAAAGCCAAAAGTGGAAAAAAAAGTGTAGATATCTGTATATAGATAAAAAAAACTTCGAGAAGGAATTACAAAACATCAGCGATGCTCTACGTGCACCAACGATAATGAAACTCGGATTCAATGTTAGTATGGACATTGTTGGCGATTGTCCAAAAATGTGAATTATGAATGTATGTGAAGAAGAGTTGATTTATTTTTATTTTATTCCACTTCTTGCAGTCACAGTTTGTTTCTCCAGTCACATTCTGTCTTGACTACAATTTCAATCACATGGTAAAACCTTATATTGTTATCAACCATAAATAATGACAGTATTTAACTAGAATGACGTCGGTTATGTCGTTTTCGTGATTGTGCAACATCGATAAAACAGATTAAAGGATCAACATTGCGTTCCATTTTTTTCGCGTATTGTGAATTGTTTCAGCAACTGCGTTTTTTTACGGGGTATTGAGATGACAATGGAGAAATAACTGCTCTGAAGTTTTGTAGAGAATAAAATTCATAAAATGGGACAATGGGTAAAAAAGTTCTGAAAGTATGTCGAATGTCGGTAAAAGTGTTTCGAGGATAAGAGAAAAACGGTTAGAATTTTTCTATACAACCGTCTCCATTTTCTTTTGTTTTATTATCCATTAAGCATAATTTCCATTCTCTTCAACTATTCTCCATTTCTTTTGTTTTTCATGGCATTTTTTCTACTTAGCCTGGCTATTATACAAAGAAATATTTTCCATATTCAGTTTTAACCTCTAAACAGCACAATTCGCATCAAAATCTCTGTTGAACATTTCAAATTCTTTTTTCAACCACCTTTATCCTCTTCTATACATCATGACATGAATTTTATTTCAAAAATTGGATGAACTGTAGAATTGTATGTCATTGAATGATGTGAATGATATTTTTCATAATTTTGTTTACTAAATTAACATCGCGTGAACTTTGTTGCGATAACGAGTTGCCAATTCATGTCGGATCTTCCCTCCAATTCACGCCAATCACTGCACTTTTGATGACGCGTTATTATTCATTATGTCCCTGTGTAATTAAAGGATAAATAATTAAATAACCAAGAAATTATTCAGAAATTCAACACGGTAAATTGTGAGGAATTCACTAGTTTCTTATTAATATTAAACGTTGATGAATTGTTGATTTATCATCAGAATTCGGATTGAGAGGTTAGAGTGTTCATTTTCACCGTTAAAATTTTTCTTCCTGCTCTCATTTCATCCACGCGATCAATTGTTTCTCTCACATTGGAATTGATGCACCAAATTTCAATTGTTGACGATAAATTTTCATAATTTATCGTTCATATGAATCATCGAATAACCAATCAATCTAAATGGAATGGAATCGATGATGTTATCGTGAATATTCGATATTCGAGTGAAATTCCTCGTAAATTTATAACAATTAACCGTTCAATTTTCAACCACACTTGATCGAACTTCCATCAAGCTTTACATTTTATTTATGCATTCGATAACCACAAAGTAAATGGCATCGTCAAATGAATATTGATTATGTTAATTGCACACACAAACAAAACTTCAATATGGGATCAGATACTGAATCGTTTATTTATTTATTTATATCCTCATCGACTTGTTCGCTGCTTTCTCTATCAAAATGTCAATTTGTCTTCACATTTCCATTCCTAACCTCAATTCCGCCCACTAACAACTTTTTATTCATGTTCAATACCACCATTTGTTGATTAAAAGACTGAATATTAATTCAATTTCTATATTCTCCACTTTGTAGATTCTGGGATATTCCAAGCTGACTTATGCGAGCGAACGAAGTGAAGTTGACCCGGTCAATCGCAGGATGACATTACGAACGAGAAATGTGAGTTAATTCATGATAAATAATTATCAATTCCATATTTTCTTAACCTGATACACAAACAAATTCACTTGTCTCCTATTTAATGCATTCATTGTGCATAAACAATTTTAAATGAATAAACGACTAAATTCTAGTTATTCCATCATGTTCCTCGAGGATTTCATATACACGCACCAATACATCCGACATCCACAGCGAATTTTCCCCTCTCATCCAAACAAAAGTACGAACGATGATACAAAAGAAAAATACACCACAACATTTTTCTAGCTCATAAAATTTCATGTAAGGAAATTGGAACTTTTCTATTTACTCAAATCGTCTACTTTTATTTTTATTCTTCCTCTTTTTGTTCTTCTCGTGTTGCACCAGGTTTGTTAAAGTCGGATATTTTATTGCATTTCGGCGTTTTTTTGTTTTTATGATCGTGATGTTCAGAGCGTGCCAGAATAAGGAACGAATACGAGATGGTTAGTGAAGGAGGTTAGGTTAGAAAGGATAGCGGAGTATAAGGAAACGAAAGGATGATATGTTCAGTCTGTGTGCACTGGAAAAAATTACCCGTCATTTTGTGGTCTTGGTATGATGTACACGTACGTAGTTGAATCGATGCGATTTATATAAATCCTGGATTTACTTGAGTTCCTTCAGTGCCGCCATTTTAGAATGATTCAGTGGTCATTCGCCGTATTCGTTGGAGCATCCTAAAAATAATTCATGTGATTAAAGTAAAACGAACTCTATCACAAATTGATATCAAAAACAAAAATGACGATCCAATTCAAATGATTTTTGTCGTTACGAATAATTCAACGCAAAATAATAAAAGTCAGATGGAAAATTTTATCGCTATTTTATCTACTTTTTTACGCTCGTAGACTAATTGAAAAAAAAAAGTGCAGGTTACATGCGTGATTGATCGGGCAAAATGTCCGCTTCTTGTTTTTTATTTTTAATCGGGACGAATATCCTTGATGCATCACTCAAGTGATGGACGATCTCATAGACGGTTTTGTTTTTAATAAAAATAAATAAAATGGAGGAGAGTTGGGAAATTCTGCAGCCTCAGAATTTGCAGCAGCTTTTTCTCGGATATTTTATATTGAAGTGAATCGTTTATAGCCAACACGAAAGTGTGAGTAGATATGTATTATTATCAGTGTATGTGTCTGTGTGTTTTTGTGTGTGCATGAGTGGAGATTGGCAGATGTGAACCGATTTCCGATTTACGGTTCGCCATTTCATAGCCTTCGTCATTTTATACGAGCTTTTCTTTTATGGTTACGCACTTATGGAGCAGGAGAGATACCGATGTATTTCAGATTACGATTGTGATACCAAAATGGATATACATAAACGAAATGTCTTCAATTTTATTATCATAGAAGAAGATGTTGATCATTCTTCGAATGAAATCCATCGCGATTTCATCAAGAAAAATATTTTCAATACCACATAAAGAAATTTTGTGAGAACAAAATGTAGATTGACTGTTCCACATTTTCTGAGTATCAATTTAGGTTAAAACAGTTGATGGAGAGTATTTGTCGTTCATTTCCCTTCGTAAATTCACTCAAAATAGCCGAAACTCTGCTTCAATAATCATAGTGGCATTCTCAATTCCTCATTGCTCATAAATTATTTTTTCATATGACATAACCTCAGATAATTTGTTTTTTTCCATAAACTTTTACATAACCAACTCAAAGACAACTTCATGCGTTTGCGCCATTTTCTATTGTCCAATTCTCTCTACAAGTCGCCAAATCGCCAACTTCAACACACACCCACAGCTACCTACGAAATATCAACGCTGGTTCATTTTTCTATATGTCTCACACCAGCTCAGTCGTATAACTGAATGATACGCATGGGGAGTTGCAGAGTGGTAGTGGTGAAGATAGCAATACTCATTGTGATCTTTCTCAACACAACGCTCATAACATTCTCTCTTGCTATATTGTACCCTTACATACATAAAATATATACAAATGTACATGTGTGTGTGTGGCTTAATCTAAAATTGAACGAATCCCGTGGGTCGTGTCGTATCCAGTTGGCAAAATGAAAGTGCACACACTACAATAGTGAAACCTACGAATGAGGTAATAGCAGAATTCTTTTTTTACCGACGCATCAGAGCTATTGTGGTATTCGTTTTCACGCAGCCGAATACCGTACTACCACATTTCCAATGTATTCTGTATAAGCCTCAACGGTCCGGCCTCGGGTGGTTGGTTGTGCCCCATATCCCAACGCTTTTGTAAATCCCCCAGAGGGAAATATCTCTTAGCGTTTTGCTCATGGTCCAATTTCAGTTCTACCAACACATTCGCATACATAAATTGTATATAATTTGCTAAACTGAACGTTGGATAAATGCGATTCTCTGTGAGAACATAAAATAATCACAAACGTTGGAGGAATCATTAACTGATGCATTACCGACCGTGAACATTGACGTTCTTTCAGAGAAAATTGTTTCATAATGTCGAACAATCGATTCTACATCATAACCTAAAAAGACGATATCGATAAACTTCGATCTCATTTTATGGACAGAGATAAATTGTGAGGAATTTTGTTCTTATTGAGACGATTGTTCTAAAGATTTTTAGTAAGAAATTATTCGTTGATGAAATTCTGTAATGTTGATGGTTATGTTGTTGGTTATGGAAGACTGTGTGTTTGTCGGACAGGAATTAATAACGGATGCTTGTTGTGTATCGACTAGAAACATTATATATGCATGTTTGTACATGGAATATTATTGTATATGTTCATGCATATATTCTATGTGTATAAATATAGTTGTAGGATACAACGATGCACTGGCACAGGCTCCCTGTGGACCTGGGTTGATGGAGGGTTCGTGTGTTCAACGTGAATGTTACCCTCACGACTGAATCATTCTACAACGGGTTTTCCTAAATCATAAAAATAACGAATTGCGTTGGTAAAAGTTTGGAATGAGTCAACATATTCGCAATTGTTTATTCCACAGTGAAAAAATGACCGACATTGTCATATTTTTCAACATTTCTGGTATAGATATTTCAAAAATGTCTGGACATTCATTTGACTCATTCTCACACTGATGAGTTATCATTTCCTCTCACTTTTTCTTAACCTATAACAAAAATTTGTTTTCATCGGATGGAAAATAATTTTATAATAGGGGTCGAAGTGCGATGGTTCATCTGAATATTTGACAAAAGGCATTCGACTGTGTACGTGTGTGTGGAAACGATATTAAACACTTGTACGAACATTCCGCAACCACAGACTTCTCAATGAAGTGTGGTTGCACAGCAAGTGGGGAAGCGAAGGGTTGCAGACTGTTTTGGGTGGTTTGAGAATTTGGAGGGTGGGTTTGGTGGGTTCCATACATGTCGAGTAGAAATTGGAGGATGCAAGTATAGACATATGTTGCCTTGTGTTTCCTGTAGACATGAACATAACCAAATGGTGGACATAATCGAGCGATCTGCAGTATCGAGGATGTGGTTTCCCATAACACATACCCACACACATCTGCGCTTAGTCATAACACAAAAACCACCAATAATTAATCCATCGAATTTTATTGAACGTGAACATCAACTCATATCGTAATTGAATTGCATAATCGATTGTTCATTCACAGCGAATATCCGACGGTATGAAGACATTTTTATCAGTCGAAAACTCGTGAATTTACCGAATGTTTTCCAAGTTGAAAACAATTCCAGGTAAAAGTAATGATTGAAAGTGTGGGTCTGTATTGTATATGTGCACGTTCATTCTATTTTTACTCTTTTGTTTTTTTTCTCTGTTTTATTTTCCACATCACCTCCATTTTTGTCGTTACCAGTCATCAACGAGCATTCCTATTTCAGTACGAGTGGATAAGCGGATTCGTGTGAAAGCTCTCTATCGTATCAGTAAAATGAAAAATAAAAAATAAAAAAAGAAAAATTGCGATGAAAATGGCACGAAATTGAAATAAAACGTGACAACAGATAAATGAAAATCAGAATGTTTCGAAATGTATATTCAGGTGAAAGACAACTTCGATGAAATTCAATAACTCAACTGGAGGAAAATCAGTAGAACTGATCAAATTCGATGTATTTTTGTCAATTGATCTTGACGTTGAATATGAGACAAATGAATGAAATACATGAAATGAATTTATAGGTTATATTGGCGTTGCTTAGCACATACATCATACAAATTGTCTGTTATGGTTGCAATGCGCTTAAGATAATTGAACGTCGGTTCACCCGCTGGCTGTTAATTGGCAGAAGAGTAATTACTCGTTGCAGCATCTACTTCTGGTGCATCTCATTCATATATGTACATATAAATGATAATTGTGGTTATGTTTACTCAGGAACATCGAGTAGGAAGGGAAAAATGCTCGTTGTTGAATATTATCATTTATGTTGGGTGAAAATTCGGCTACAATTGCGTATGAACGTCTATAGATGATCTTGAATGTTTGGTTGTGTGAAAGAAGGTAAAGTGCAAACTTTCAGTCGCATTTTCTTAGGTTATGTTAGAAAATTTTCCATTTTTATTCTCTCACAACGCTCGGAATGTTCTGAATATTGCGGATGCATGATATGATGGTTATGAAAGGAAACACAACTGTATGTTGACGTGATGATAGAAATTTTATTTCCAACCAATTTTATTCCAGCGTGCCAAAAATAGAAAATTCATCGGACCACCGGACTCGTCCATATCTACCAGGTTTCTTTGTTTTGTCACGGTGTACAATTGATGCGTACTTTATTTCGTGTGGACGAACGCGTTGTCTACTTCGTGCGCCAACATTTGCATGGATATTATCGACTGAAAGACTGCCAAGTCGACTACGTGGGCCATATTGCGGTCCCATACCTTCAAGTTCTGCGTAAACTATTTCGTGTGGAGAAGCGCCTTGTCCACCTTGTGCGTTAAGATTTTTATAGGTACCATCGGCTGAAGAATCGTCAATTCGACCATGTGGACGAACGCGTTGTCTACCTCGTGCGCGAAAATTTCCATAGATATTATCGGTTGAAAGACTGACAAGTCGACTATGTGGGCCAACATTTGCATAGATATTATCGGCTGGAAGACTGTCAAGTTGACTACGTGGGCCAACATTTCCATAGATATTATCGGCTGGAAGACTGTCAAGTT
>JABMBR010004691.1:0-21965 GCA_018881525.1 Meteorus sp. PSUC_FEM 10030008
CTTATAAATTCGGGCTCTACCAATTATCCTTGTTGCGTGATGTGTAGAATGAATCACATGATAATTAATTTGTAACTCCCCTTGATTCCCGCTTTACAGTATTATTACAATAGGAAAACTGTTTGCTGTATGATGGATACTGTGGCTTAATAGATATAAGATAACTGAATTCTAAATTCGTTCGGGCTAAGTGGCTCAATTGGTTAAAGAGCAGCGTCTAGCTGAGATGTAATTGGAAGGTCCCGGATTCGAATCCTAGTCCAGGCAATTTGAATTGAAAAAAAAGACATGGACGTGTTCTGATGAGATTTTTTTTTCTGTCATGACTTTGTTCAGACTGCATTTCGATTGCAGTATGTATCCACTCTGGATACATGATGGACAAATGTAACAAATACACTTTGGAAACGCTCTGGAATCATCATGGTTACAGAAACTTTCCAAAATGAACTAGAGAACGCGAAGGAATGACACCATACATTGTTCACTCATTAATACTGTGATGTTTGATAATAATAACAGGATTTATTGAAATCACAAAGAGGATTTCATGATAAATGATTGGTGGTAACTATTTCGGAGTGTATGATAAACAAGATGACGAGTCAAACTGAGTCGACTGAGGAGGAAAAGAAACAGACATCTGTCGATGATGGTGTTACATGACATCACTTCGAGATCGTCGGAAAGTTTGGAAAAAATGCGCATTGTATCGCTGTTTAACTGATAATGCCCATTCCTGCCTTTCTGTGCTTTGAAACATACTTTCTAAAATTCGATTCGGGCCAACAATCGAAAGAGAATCAAGGTATTGCAGCCGATGCAGCTAATTATCAATTATTTTGTTCATACTCATATCTATCGTCTCAATGCTACATAATAATCCACCCTGTTCAGTGCGCAGAGCATAATTGAAGAATTCATACCTGAAATCAATAAATATTGCTATTACCAATGATTGAAATAAAAGTAGATATATATTTGTACCGCCATTTGCACTGTCACCTACGGAGATCAACACATGGTTCTCGTGAATTTGATAAATTAACCGTGCTCTTAAGTCGCGAAAATATCCTAAGGTGCCGGGACATGTGTATACTATTTTGCAGGCATTTACAATTCCTTGAGCGCGAACTTCACTCAGTCGAGCATTTAGAACTCTTTTGCAGACGTTTCCGAAATGGAAAAACCTAGGGCTGACTGCAATACCATTATCAACTTTTTGATAATTCATCTCACGAATTCCTAATTTGAAATTCTCATGTTCACTCGATTCACACATTTGAAGCCACTCACAAATAAAGTAAATATGTTCTCCGTTATATTCACCCGGCTCGGCGACTTCATAATTTTGGTAATTGTTGTTTCATTTCCTGGAGCATTCACAGAAGGTGAAAGATTGAGACTGATTGGTGATCGCAGTGGGAAAAGTTGTTCTTTTTCTCCAGCGATTCTTCCACCTAGTTTACTCGCTCCTTCTACTTGTAATGCTACCGACATTCCCTGCTCTTTATTACCCAGGCTTTCTTTGAATTCATATTTTACCATTATTTTCGCTGCAACTGGCAAGGTGGTGTTCATCAAATCCAAGTCCTGTAGTTAATGATTCCGGTCGTGAAGATGTAGAAACAGAAGGCAATGATTCGGTAACAGAGTCTTGTAATGAAGGCGGTGGGGCAACCTCTTCCAGGCGCAATCATTATTCTATTCGGTGCGGATACTTGCAATAAATTGAAGAATCAGAGAATCAAGCCTTCAGCTACGGTTGGTCACTATTTCCTATATTCTCTTGAAGGCAATATCAGAATTCCATAGATGAAGTTTAGAAAACATATCCTTGAACCACGGTATTTTCTACTTTTTATAGAAATCCAAATCGATATGGAAACTTCGAATTTGGTTGGCCTCTAGAGACATGTGTTAATTAAACTGTTACGTGAAATAACAAAATTTCTATATCCACGAATTCCAAACATCCAATGGTTGAATGGAAACAGATACTTACTGGTGTCTCCTCAAATCGTGCATCATCTCTCGTAAGTTTCTTCTGTTCAGCTCCCTGTTCATCTTCACTATCACGGATGACCCGTAGTTCCGTAACAGCTCTTTCATATTCGTCTAGCCACATTTGGTTATATTAATTAACAACACTCCAATCAAATGTCTCACTAACTGAAACAAATCCACCGCCATCAGTGGAAAATATCTTTGGATTGGGTCCCTCCCTTCGCGGTTTTGAACCCACAGTGAAAACACTGTGAAAACACCGTGATCGTGTAAGCACGGTTTAAATCACAAGTTTCTCACTGTGATTTCGCCGTGTGTTTGTTCCATTTGTGCGTGGTACCATCACAGTAGTTTCTCGGTGAACTCCTCATGTTTTCACATAGAATTCACGGTGATTCCACAATATGAGTTCACAGTGATTTCACCGTGAATCCACGGCTGCCTCTTCAGAAAAAAGATGCAAAGAGTGTTTCCTCCATTCTTAATCTTTGACCAACTTTCTGTGTTTTTTTTTTATAAATTTTTATAAATATTTCTATAAATTTCGGTGCAATGATGAGTCATTCATTATGTAAACTGCGTGATTCGACCTAAATTTCATCGTGTAATCATTGTGAATCGACCGTGAGTGCATTGTGTAACCACCGTGAAAGCACTGATGTGCGCGAATAGAACAAACGCACAGTGCAATGTAAGCACAATGAAATCATCAATAGTCTCACGAAGTTTTTACTGTCATTTCACTGTGATCCTAAAACCGCGAGGGTCTTCATCACGTTCGTTCTCCCAATTTAGCGCCTTTGATTTCACATCAATGACAGGTGGTAGAAAAGTTGTAATTTCCCTTTATTGTTCACGCTCCGGCTAAGTATACAGTATTGAATAAGTTTTGTTATCAATCGAGCTCTATACCTGTTTAATAGTGGCTTTTCTAAACTGTAATCGTGATTGGAATAATTTCATTCCTGATGACCACCCAGCAACTTTTTTCGATGCTCGATATCGAGCATATGCTTTCGAATTCAAAAGACTTAAGTTATGGTATAATGACGTTTTTCAATTTTTTCAGTTCGAAGTCACAATGTGCCATTTATTTTTATTAGCAATCCATATCAACTCTTGCAACCTCGAGTGGACCGTTCATTCACCGTTTATAAACAGTGTTCGTGATAATACCGTTAGAGCACCGTTTATGAACCGTTTATTCACTGTTTATTTGTACCATTCATAAATAGTTGAGAAACGGTTGGTAAACGGTTCATAGACTGTGAATATACAATTATTACACAGTGTATACTAGACTGTGTCGGAAAAAAAATTATTTTTTTTTTAGTAAATGCATTTAAAAAGTTACTTTGATAGATGAAAACAAATCTCCTAGAATTTGAGCTTGATTTCTGAAAAATTGAGCTGGTGCATGAAAAGGTCCCCTTTCCTATTTAAAATACATTGGGAAAAACTTTTTTTTTTCATTTTCAATACAAACAGTCGAAAAGAAATTTTCCTCAAATTTTTGCTCGCATAATCTTATAGGAAATTGAATTCTCTATAAACAAGGTCCGCAATAGTTTTTCGCTCAAACTCACGAAAAAAAGTTATCGGTATTGAAAAATATTAAAGTAGTCAACGATAGTGCTGGGAAAGAAGTTACTTCAATTGAAGAATTCAATCAGTTTGCCACTATAAATGAAGACCAAAAACAATAAACGTGAAAAATTGTCCTGCAACATCGTAAATTCTATCAAAATTGTAACAAACGGAATTATATGAACTTTAACAGTCTAGAGTAGCAAATATATCGAAAAAAAAGGATGTATGCGTTCAAACTGCGCATAAATGATAAAAGAGAATAAAATTACTAATGGGTTAACAAAAAAAAGGATATTGTTTTATTTATTCGGAAAATTGATACGCATTTTTTGTTCCTATAAAATTTCTCGTTTTTTCAACGCCCCGTAACTTTTTTGCTGTAAGTTTGGGCAAAAAAATATTAGAGATCTTTTGTGTAACAGAAATGTTAACAGAAATTTGAGGAAAATTTTTTTTCGACTATTCGTATTGAAAATGAAAAAAAAAGTTTCTTTTCAATGTATTTTGAATGGGATAGGGGGCCCCTCCATGCACCAGCTCAACTTTTAAGATAACAAGGTAAAATTTCCGGAGATTTTTTTCCATCTATCAAGGAAACTTTTCAAATGCAGTTACTCAATGAAAAAATTAATTTTTTTTCTGACACAGTCTAGTGTATACACAATATGAAAACTGTGAATCAACAGTGAATACACGGTATATACACAGTGTAAATACTGTAAATTAACTGTTTATGTTGATTGATCGTCGTATGGTGGGTACATAATTATCGCGCGGTGATTGAAATAAGCGTTTATCCCTTTTTAGCATTGAGAAGGGCGTAGATTTTATATACAACTTTACAATTTACCGTAATAATACATTGATTTTTAAGTAATGGAACCATATTTTTCTGCTAATTATACCGTGATTATTCCATAATTTACCTATTTAATTTTGTCACGCGATGTGGTGGAACGCTTTACATAATAATGATGACAATTATTCGTAACTTTTCGTGTTCCCTTCTCACAGAACTATTCCAATGTAAAAATATTTGCGGTATGATGGACGATGGTAGACCCAATGAATATAGAATAAATGAAAAATGTTTTTTATATGGATCGGGCGGCTCAATTGGTTAAAAAACAGTCGGCATCTAATCGTATGATCATACTGGCAGGTTCTAGGTTCGAATCCCAATCCGGGCGATATTTTTTTTTCTTCACAACTCCATTTGATATTCGCCAAAAACCACCGTTTATTAGCCATTCAACCACCGCATAAAAACCGTCTTACCACCGCTTATGAACCGTTTATAAACCGTTTATTCTCTATTTATTGACGGTTTACAAATGGGACAAATTAACGGTTTATGTACGGCGAATAAACGGTGAATAAACGGTGGATAAATGGTTGATACACGGTTGATAAACGGTGTAAAAATCGTGTGCCCAGGGTTGCAAGGGAACTATGAATATCATAACCTCCGAATGAAAATATCACTGAAATGTGACAATACTTCTTCGACGCGACTAGAACGCGTCCTAAATATATCCATTTTCGCTTTGCCCACATTCACATACCCCCCTTCTCCCAGTTCCGCCAACAGAAATTCGCCCTGAAGTATGAAACTAACAAGACCGTAGGTGGAAAGATCTTATACCAGGCATTAATGAACAGCAGTGTATGTACTTGATGGTCCTGCCGCTTACGACACATTCCCGTCCGATCAATCACAAAAAAACGTAGTGGCGGGAAAATCTTAATTCTCATCTATGTTTATAAATTTTGACAAATTTTTTTCGGACATTGCGCATCAGAATATACAGACTCGAGAATGCGAAATATACACGCTTGTATAGTAGGAATATAAGTGAGAGTCAGATGCAAAGAATGGTCAAAGAATACGGATATACATCTGTATTTTTTGGAATGGTCTTCAACAGACGAGTCAAGTACAGAGAGATTTCATAGTACCAAGTATGGAATGCACAAACTAAGATGAACATATTCATTTTTCCAGCTTCAAATCTATAGACATATATATATAGTGAGAGTCGTGACGCGTGATTTGAGATTGATGACAAAGTTCTTGATTATTCCTACTTTCATCCGTTCTTTTAGCATCGTCGAGAGGTTCAATCAATAATTCCCAAAAATTTTTTCGACAACAAGATACGCGAAGTTATGATGGTAAGTGAAGAGCATGTGCATCGCTTCCTATTTGAACATAGAATATCCATTTGCAAAGAATGTTCCAGATAAATATTGTAAAATTTCACAATGCTAATTCGACCTTCAATCAACCTTGAGCGTAATTGGAAATGATGTGCATAAATACTTTTTGATATAGAATCTTTTCGAAATATACCACATATGTGTATATATATTGTGATGTGAAAATTGCAAGAGGAAATGACATTGACTTTAAACCACTCTTTTCTACACATAGTTGAAGCCAATAAATGTGGTGGTCACTGGTGCTGCTGGACAGATTGCGTATTCACTCTTATATCAACTGGCTGGTGGATATGTATTCGGAGCAGATCAACCCATCAATCTTAGGCTCTTGGATATCAAACCCATGATGGAAGTCCTTCAAGGAGTAGTGATGGAATTAGAAGATTTAGCCTTTCCTCTTTTATTAGGTTAAATAAATGTATTCAAAATTAGTGTATATTCATCTGAATTATTTGAGATGCTGACTCAATGGCTTTGCAGAGATCGTTCCAACTGCAGAGGCTGCTATTGCCTTCAAAGATGCAACTGCTGCGTTCCTTGTCGGTGCAATGCCTCGTAAACAGGGGATGGAACGGAAAGATCTTCTTGCTGCCAATGTGAACATTTTTAAGGATCAAGGTGAAGCATTGGACAAATTTGCCCGTAAAGATGTTAAAGTTTTGGTTGTTGGTAACCCGGCCAACACTAATGCACTTATTTGTTCCCATTATGCTCCAAGCATTCCAAAAGAAAATTTCACAGCAATGACACGATTAGACCAAAATCGCGCACAAGCTGCCTTAGCATCACGTCTTAATGTCAAGGTAATAGGAATTCGAATTACTCTCGGAAGAAAATATGTATCTATCAAATGTTCATCAGATGAACTACGATTAACGACTATGTTCGATTTCATAACTAGGTGAATCAGATTAAAAATGTGATTATTTGGGGAAATCACAGCTCAACGCAATATGTTGATGCAAATCATGCCATTGTGGATTATTCAGAGGATGGCAAAGGAATATCTCGGGTTCCTGAAGCAATCAACGATGATATTTGGCTTACTGACGTATTCTTGGATAAGATTCAAAAACGTGGAGCCGCAGTGATTGCCGCTCGTAAGATGTCTTCAGCTATGTCAGCCGCTAAAGCAGCTGGTGATCATATGAGAGATTGGTTTTTCGGCACAAAACCGGACCAATGGGTATCGATGGGTGTTGTCTCCGACGGCAGTTATGGCATTCCAAAGGATATTGTTTTTTCATTTCCGGTGACTATAAAAGACGGGAAATTCAGTATTGTTCAGGGCCTCACGATAAGCGATTTTTCGCGTTCCAAATTGAAAGTCACTGCGACTGAGCTTGAAGAAGAACGTGATGAGGCTCATCAAGTCCTCAAGCCATGACTATCCACACTGTTCAAAATCGTTGAAAGCAAATCTGGTATCAAGAGTAAATTATGAGAAAACCGCTATGTTGATAGTAGAAACAATAATGTACGTATATGTGATAGTGATTGATCGAATTAATCATCTATTATGTTCTAATAATCGATATGTACAAACAAAATCACCTCGAAGATGATAGCCAATGAAGGAAGAAAATAAGAATAACAAATAATATAATTTTGTTTTTATTTATCTCCCCAAAATTCAATAATAACTTATAATACAGTAATAGTAACTATTTTCTCTTGTCTCATCATGTTATTAATCAGCTGTTACATGTACATTATCTCGTATTTTTATTTCATTCATAATTATTTTACTTTCCATATGATTACCGTTTTATTTAATCTTCATGAGCTCCTATCGCTTTATTTTGCACTCTTTACATATTGATGATCATCTTTTGTGAATAGCACATCGTACGAAATGTGTGTATGCTACATCTGTGTTAAGACTTTCTTTGAGGAATATAGTGTTCGAATCACAACATATCTGGCGTTGACTCCCGATAGCGTCCATACATTCGACTGTAGAATTGGTAATGTATTATGCAGAGTATAAAGTTTTTTCAATACTTCCGAGTGATTTGGTGTTCTATTGACACATGAGCTATGTAAGCAATACATCTGCATACGATCGAATTTGATCATATCATTGTTCACAAATTTTCGATATTGTCCACCCGCTTCTGATCTACCATGTCCATATCAGACCAAAATTGATTTGCACATGCTGGAGGATGAACATAGTCGTGTGATTCTTGAGAATCACCACATAATTGCATCAGAAATACTACTGATGATCAAACTCTTATTGCTCTACATAGCTCCAAAATTCGTTAATATATTTCGACGGAACGAAGCACACTCTAGAATAACATCCATTTGATAGATATGATAAGATTTTCTATTTCAGTATGAACATTTCATTTCACAAAAATGAAGAGCATATGGGAATAATGTATTTCGGTTTGTTAATATCGCTTGCCGTAATACCCGACCGGTTGAAAGTCATTCCAAACGTACCAGTGTTTCACGGTTACAGGAGGTGTATGAGAAAAGGTTTGTACGTAGAATCTAATGGAGGAAGTGAAAGCGTACGAAAAATGACAAATTACGCATTCGTTCTCCTACGTTGAAAAAGAAAAATCCAACAGTCGTGATGAGTTCACGTGGCTTTTATCTTATAAGCTCCCGATAACTGATCTGATTGAGAAAAAAAATTGAATACAGCGAAATAACGAAGTTATGATAGAAATTCGTTGCAATGTAAGTAAAAGTATGAAAGGAATGAGATGAAGAACACGGTAATTGTACCTCGTGAATATTTTACCCCACATGTTTTTTCAATTATGATGTATGTTTCATACTGTAAGACGAATAAAAATCTGAAAAACACGTATTCGATTCATATGATGTTGATAACGCCGAAGAGTTTTACAAGTTGTTTTTCTGAGACCCAATACAGATTCCTTGCGATACCATTCGAAGACCATACTCACAAATCATTCCATCACAATAAAATTATAATGTGAGTTCCGCTCGATATCGATTCATCGCCATCAAAGTACACCACGAGCGCATGCTCATAATGCATAATTCAATGCGCAGAGCAATAAATATGTCCTGCTCCGGACATCTTTACAAGATTAATTCAAGTGAAAACCTCTTTCTCGAGTTGCGGCCAAAAGTCTCTCTTTTAATATATCTTCCGTCGGATATTCCGGTAATTTCAAGTAATGCACGCAAGTATTTACTGATGGGTAACCACCCGAGCCAGCGTCGACTTTTCGTACAATTGTCAGTCGCGGATGCAAATTACACAGACCACCGGGTGGTAATGCGGAACAGCCAGTGGCAAATTGTAGAAAAGCCTTCCTCTCTGAATCCGTTAAAGACAAAAGTACATTGACGAATCTTTGGAATCCAGGGCTGAAAATACGAAATAAGAAGTAGTTGATTGAGCAAGAGATTATAATATGAAATGGGGTATTGATGAAGAAATACACACATAAGGTGACATTTAAATCATCGAGTACACTACCTTTCTCTAGTATATCCTAGTTTTGGTTCAGTATAATTGTATAAATCTTCACGAGTCCAATGTGGATTCTGATCACCACATAACATTGCTCTAACTTCATCAGGACTGAAGGCATGCAGTTTTTCCATTGGAAATACTTTAGAAAACCCACACTTAAATGCCTCTAATTGACGAGCTATGCCGCGATTGAGACAACAATTAATCGTCAAATCGGCGTACTCGCGCGCATTCTCGATGGTGACTGATATATCCTTCCCATGTTCAATCAACTCGATGTAATCATGTCCAAATACCTTGGATCCTGGTAAATAACACATAGTTAAAGCTAAATCTTCGACAGCGACTGATGCACCGGACGGATAATTGATGCGGAGCGGATCTTCATCAGAAGATGAGCAACCTTCGGACACCGCTCGCTCCCGTTTCCCCGTAAGAACTTGAATTTCTTTAAGAAATTCACCGCGAACTGGATCAATCGAAATCAAGTCATCGATATCTAATATTTCATGGTACCATGGCGTGGGTTCTAATGTTGTGTGGAAATCTTCTTGTTCACCTTCCTCTGAAATGAAACTGCTCGCCATACTGGACGACATACTTTCTTGTGGCATTCCCGTTAGTCCAATTCGTTCATTTATATTGTTGGAAATATCTCCGTGACACATAAGCTTCAAGAATGATCGTGACAACGGTAAATCGACCAATCGATTATCCTGGAGAACTTTCGCAAGAAAAACACCAAGAAACCAAAAGTATCTGACTGCACGATTGCACGCTTCAGAATCTTGCGGTAATGGTGCTGGAAACAGACCACTTGCTCTAGTTACATAGTATCCTGGTGGTCGGATTTGTTCATCTGATGGACAGATGTGTTCTTCTCCGCATGACTCTTCGTCATCGCAGAGCCAAAGTCCCAAATGTTTCCTTTGTAATTCAGCAGCAATTAAAGCGAAAAATTCCAGAGTTGGGCCAAGACCGGTTCCTTCCTCACCAACGAATTCAACTTCAAGAATGCTTTTACGGCTCGCATGTATTTTGAGCACTTGTTCAGCCCAATCGAGCAGTCTTTCACCGCGCGGTACACTCACACGCTCATGTTTCAATCGACCTACTCGAAATTCGTGGCTGTCATCACGACGCGGACTGAGGCCAGGGGCTCTTTGTCTTTCTAGGACAGCATCACGCTGTGTTTGGAGCCATACAATTGATCGTGAGGCGCCAAACGCTGTGCAACTAAAATATAAACGTCTAGTTTCGAATGGTAATAGGAATGGACAACTCCTTGCTAATTCCTCACACCACGTTGGCAAAGCATCCGCTGCCAAAGCTAATGGATCCTGTATCTGTTGTATTACTTTGTTAGTAATTTTCTTCGATGTGAATTCATCCGGATGAACCCAACATGACGACTTTGATATGTCATCATTCATCATACTCAAATCTTTACGATCATCTTTCGCAGTGGTTAATACGTAAACGTGACGCAACAATTGGAGGACATCTTCCACGGTGCACACGTTTGTATTTGGTGCTGGTTTACCACAACACAATGTCACAATGGGGGTTGCACGTCCGGATGAATCCTCATCTCTAGCTTCCCTATAAATAATAGTATACGTTGGTTCCCATATCCTTCTGAGTTTTTCTTGCCTACTGCCCAACTCTGTCATCTGCATCAGGGCTTGAACAGCCTGAAATATACTCGAATAGGGATCGGTTAATGGTATTTCGACGTCTGGTGCTTCAAGTAGCCCTGGCCCCTTCAGAGATAATGCTAGACGCGGTATTTCTGTTGTACTCGCGCGCACATTAGATTGAAAATCACTACCAGGTGGTGGCACTTCTAAATCAGTTGTCTGGTTGATATTTGTCCGTCCCGGACGTGGATCGAATGCTGGTATAAGAGCTGAGAATTGACGTTTCAACACGAATTCATCATCCCATGCGCGCCTCTTTGTGCTCTGAGGTGTTTCTTCATCCATGAATGCTGCTAACAGATTTCGACTAACCATCACTTCTTCGTATTCACCTTCGCCACCTTCGACCTCTTCTTCATTCTCTTCATCGTCTTCCTGAAATACGAATTGAGCCTGCTACCGCGAGTATTCTTTTTCAATCCGATCGGAGTTATTCAAAAATAAAGTGCAAACGTTGGAAAGGAACTACAAAAAGAACAGAATCATTGTACTAACCTCTTGATCATTATCTTCATTGTCATCATCTTCTTCAGCCAATACACCGTCATCATCGTCTTCTAATTCACCAAGTAATGTTGAGCCACCAGTAGTACGTACACCGCCAACACTCGACCCTGTGACTCCACCACATGATTCCAAAAAGTCTTCGAGACTAACCTGTAGCCACAACTTCTCATTACATTAAAATGAAGCCTCCCAGATAGATCAAAGATTTGATCCTGTACATAACTCTCATTACAGTATTTTCATGTGAATGTATATAGAACGAATACGAATTATTTTTCTATATATTTATCCAAATGAATCTCCGCACGTGATCCATTTTATACCCATGTTCAAAACGAATTGCAATAAAATATAGATCAATGACGGAGTCGAATGAAAGAAATAACTTTCTCACCTGCTCGCTATCACTACTGGTGCTGGTCAGTGACATTGTTAATGCTTGTCCGAGTCCAGCTCCGGTCGTTGTTGTGACACCACTGCCGGCCACTTGACCGCTACTAGTTAAACTTGGATAACTTTGCGCAGTACTTAACAAACCACCGGGAAAATTGGAACTCAAAGCTAACCTGACGAAATTCGACACTGAAGTTGGACCACGGGTACTCTGTCCATTATTCGAATTAGGTGCTATGTGTTGACCACCACTTGGGCCTGAACGTTGTAAATATGGACGGAACACATAGATACAGAAAAAAATGTGGTAATTACCATATACATATACATCGTAGATCATACACTTATGAAGTGTATTCAATGAAGCAGTGTGAGTTGTAAGGTTATTCGTAAAATTCTACCTAGAGTGCGTCTCCGAGCCATTGCCGCAAACGTTTCCAATAATCCTGTAGCAGTAGACGTTTCCAGAGTGTTATTAGTATCAGAACAAGCGAGATTCGGCACGGAAACAGACATGGGATTGGTAACCACAACTGGACATCCGCCAGTAACATTTTGTGATGACGAACTGGCTTCTTTATCTCTGCTACAGTCTTTCGTCGCTAGTTAAAAGTATATCATTTATACATTTTACTTTTTGCAAATTATTTCTCTTCTCGCAATTTCATTCCAATATGGAATTTGTACACATGGTTCTATCTCCATTAATGCGATTTCAAATTCATGATCGATAGTTAATGAATATCGAGAAGTTAATAATTGAGGAGAGGGGGGATGTCAAAAGTGAAATATTTTAGATATATAACATAAACTACAAAATATGGCAAATCTCAACATACCATCAGTCACAGTGGAATTATGTCGGGGTACAGGCCGAATCCGTAAAGAACTATCTTCTGTTTCACCGGAAACACTAATTCGAACTGGTACTAAACCGAGTAATTCGCCGCTCAAGAAACTGTTTGTGTTGTTACGCAGTCTATCGGCACCTTCACGAAGACGATCAAGTACCTCAACAGCTTCAAGACTCAACAGACCGCTGGCAGGCTAAAATTTGTAAATTCGAAAATTATTGATTCAACATGTCAGAAATAACTTCCGTAAACTTCGATTATCATGCTACCTTATTGCCGCGTACTGTTGAGAATACAGGTTTAGAGCTACTGGAAGCGCGATTACTATTAGCATTTGTCTGCATTGAATCCGTATTGAGAGCTAAACTTTCAACTATTGTTGCGAGATCACTCGTAACGGCTGCATCTGGTCGGGGATGAAGAACAACCGAGAGTTCACTTGTATTATTAGCACCACCTTCACTTGTCACAGCAACAACGGCTTCAGCCCGGGCTACCGATAGTACACTCTCAGCTATTGATTCAGCTGCATGTTTCGCCGCAAGGTTTTCTGCGCTAGCAGCTTGTTCAGTAGACGCGACTGATCCTCTTATACTCACATCACCACAATCTGGCAAACTTGGAGTGCTACTGGATTTCCTTCCTGTTAATACACCTGCTGCCGTTCCATTCTTTGTTTTAATGCCAACATCACCATCCGACATAGCGCCAACAAGTCGCAGATCGAATTTACCTTCGGCGCCCATTCTATACGAATTCGACCCACCATGATCCCAAGTAACATCAATCCAACCATTATGCAGTTCTCCTGTGATTGAACCCTCGCCGGGTGGTACACCATCTTGGTCTTTCCATTTCCAATCGAGACCTCTTGCAACTCTGGCTCCAGCAACTAAATGTCTGAGTACTTGTGTTTTGATTAATCTTCGTTGTTTCCTTACACCAGCCTCGGCTTCCCTTGCCGCGCGACCAAGGTCTTCGCAAACTCCAGTAATCTCACCATAGACTTCAAACCCTGATACTGATAGATAATGGGTTTGACCCGATGCATTTTTCCCGGTTTGTTGAAGACGAAGGTGACGCCAACCTTGTGACTCATCACTTGGGGGTTCGACGGTCCATGTGGCAGTACTCCCCGGCTCATTCAATGAACAATCATCAATATGTGTATACAACGTGATCCAGTTAACCCCATCCTTCGAAACTTGAAACATCCAGTTTCTGAGCGCACTTT
The DNA here is from genome assembly GCA_018881525.1 of Meteorus sp. PSUC_FEM 10030008. NCBI lineage: Eukaryota > Metazoa > Arthropoda > Insecta > Hymenoptera > Braconidae > Meteorus > Meteorus sp. PSUC_FEM 10030008. The sequence goes on from JABMBR010004691.1 coordinate 13,978, forward strand.
TTCCATAACCACGTGCATGGCGTAGTGTATAGCAACTCGGTACAATCCATACACCCAAATCAATTGAGAACCATGCACGGTTGTCATCGTTTGTATGACAATTCAATGCATTTTGGTCACGACTCAGAATGTCTTCCAGATGACCATAAGGTAAACTACGCCCATCGCTCGATGTGACAACCACAAGACCATATTGCGCAGGATTAACCCATTCGGAGCATGACCTGCCGTTCGTGCCAATCCAATACAACACTCCGTTCTCATCAAAATCATGTTGATATTGAAATGCCAATCTGCTACCTTCCTTGATTTTTTTAACAAACGTAAATGTGGACCGATCATGATCGTGCCATTGTTTGGCTATCATTTTCAGCAAATGATTCTCCAATTGTTGAATTGTACTCAATGGTTCCATTTTTAGACTTCGACCTGATCTGTCGATCAAAGCACTCTCACCAGGAGCTTTCTCCAATCGGAAACGCAGCCGACGGGTCAGAATCTGCAAGCCATAACCTGATCCGGGTGTATCATATAAGTAAACCGGTAATTTTTCGATTGACTCAAGGACTGATACGAGTTTTTGCACCAACATCTTCGCTGGATTGCTATCGTTTGCGTCCCTAGCTTCAAAACTACTCTTGAACAAAGCTATCCTTTGCAATCGTAGTCTGTTTGCGCGCATTGACGGCAGTTGTGCTCCACCCGACGGCCCTGCTAATAAACCAAGCAATGCTTGCACGAGTCCACTTGAATGCAACTCGTATGCGGAAACACGGCCTTCTTCATTCAACAGCATTTTCAGTTCTTCGAGTGCATCTTGCAATATACTTCGCCATTCCCGATTACCGGCCTGTTGTTTTTGACATGCTTTTTCTATCAGATTAACAATTTCTGATAATTGTGCAACAACACCGCGTGGCTGTGCTTGAGCTGCTTTGAAGTAACTTTCATAAATTTCTTGAGCGTGTGCTTTCACTTTTTGTTTCAATGCTTCAATTTTCGAACGCAAGCGTTTCCCACGTTTACCCGCCCATCCCGCTGCAAAATCTGGACCTACAAAAGTTTATCTCAAATCACAAACATCTTTCATTGCAAAATTTCTCATACTCTACTAATCGGTAATCTGGCTACCTCGAAATATATTGTCACATACCTAAACTAGTCTCTGCGGTGAACGAATGTTTGGTGCCACGATTCGATTCAAATATGAATCCAGGTAAATCTTCTCGGAGTATCGTTGCTTGTTGTTGACCATCGCTATTATGGATACATAATTCGCTTTCTTTTCGACTTGATAATGCCCAATTCCCTACGACTAGGCGCATTGTACCAGGACGAGTGAGAACTGGTTGGCTGACTGAGTTGGGTTTGACCTGACCGCGCGCACGTTGTAACTTTTCCAAGAACTCTCCTCGACTCTCTGCAATATCACAACATCTATCAACGTGATGAACCTCAAACAGCGCTATTATAGATTCAGCTAGTCATACAATAAATCCAACAGGAATAAGATGATTCTCTTGCAAGATTCAAATGGGAAACGTATATGATAACGGGTCATCAACAGAGATATTCGAATTGGAAGTTTATTGGGAATCACACGAATGATCCATATAAATTCAATCGGTACACGATTCTCAAGGAGAAAATCGATGTAATGAAAACTCTACAAATACCTACCCTCCGTCGTAAGCGACTCTGTGTTCCGCCCCTTTCCTGTTGACAGTTAGTAAAATGATATATCGTCAAAATTGACATCTCACAATTTCGTTAATCACAAATGAATGAATTAATTGAATGATAACATATAACAAAGTTGCGCTCCACTTTGATATGCAATAGTTTCTTCCAGATTTTATTGGGATAGATCCGAAAGTTCTCTAGGTAAAAAATGTGGCCCACTTACCAGCTGCATCAGTGCCGCTTTCGGGACTTCCACTAGAGTACATTGTGGCAAGTTTTCCATCAAGAATAAATCTAAACCATCCATTACTTCCATTTGATAATTCTAATGCCGCAGCATCGGACCATATATATAAACAATCGCGACCACGACAAATACTCCAGTCACGCCAATGATATGCTCGTCCAATTAATAACTCTCGTGCGTCTTCAGGTTTTTGTTCTTCACCAGGTTGACTTATTTCTCTCTCGAGTTCGAATGTTGCGTCTTGAGGCCCAGCCAAAGTTGCCACTTTTGAGAATACTCCAAGTCGCGCAAAATGCTCAAGAAATTCATCTTTGCCCTTTACCATGAGATCTTGGATCATTTGGAGCACAGTTAAATGTCCGTCCTCGTCCTCCTGTTGATCACGAATCCATCATCAAATATCATAGACAGACATCTGACAACATATCTCTATGAGTAATATCGCTGACATTTACAAGCGGTAAATCAAAGAACATATTTGAGGTGTCCGACTGTGTATATGTATGCATGTGTGTTTGTCATTATTCTCACAAAACATATGTGTGTGAACTCATTATCATGTATGCTATATAATTTTGACTTGCAGGCAGAGAACATTTACGTTTTAATAGGATTCTCTCTTTGTCTATAATTGCATGTATATTGGCGAATTATAGCAAGACCGAAAATATGATGATAACATTGTCAACATTTTTGGATTAATGGTGATGTTAAGGATAGTTAATGATATGAAAATATGAAGGTATATTCCGCTTGTGATCCACCTCCGGCCATCAAGTTTTACTATTACATGAGTTTTGTTAAAGTTCACGCATTTTCGTTCACGGATAAATGATCAATCATATTCCGTTATTGAGATATCCATATCTGGAATTCTTTGTGGGAATATGAAACTAGTGGAACATATATGGACAGGCTGTGCGCAATCTGCGCACATTCCGAAAATAAGTGACAAATGAAAAATGAGAAAAGAATTCAACAAATGGAAACATTTCTTTTCTTGGGTTTTCAGCTAGGCAAAAGATGGTGCAGAATTATACAACGGATGTTACCGTTTTTTCGATAATGTAGTTCTGGGAACTGGAAGACTTGCGAGATGTGAGGCAGGGCAATTTAGGGCTGACGATCAACTTGAGAGGCGGAGGCGGTGGTGGCGTTGCCTTTATCTCAACTTCCTGTGAACAATCTTTAACTAAGTCATGATCGCGTCGTGCTGTGATTTCTGCCTACAGGCCTATTGCTGTCCTTCATCACTTGTTTACAAATGAATGCAACGTCTGTTTTATCTCAATTTCAGGACATTATACAAATGAATACACGATGATAATCATCTGAAAAAAATATTTACCACATGAAATAATATACGCCACACTCACCTCGTTGTCAAGGACATTCGCGATCACTTCAACAAGCATCGCACCGCATCCAGCAGTTTTATCAGCACCACACGTCTCCACCAACAATTCCGGTTGTATATAGTGAACCATTTTTCTTATTAAACTCAGACTAGCTTTTCTTACGCTTGATAACATAGTGGATTGAAATGTCGCACAAAACACCGGCAATAATCTTTGCAAATACACTGGTGCCATTTCAGGATCACCTCTGGGCTCATTAATTTCTTCAATATCATTATCAAGCTTCCGATGTTCTTGATTCGGAGGCAACATCCATTCACCAGGTGATTGGAGAATAGCTGCGACTTCTCGATGACCCTCATCTACCCTCTCTCTCGCCTTATCTAGTGGCGTTTTGCCATCTTCATCGCGTAAGTCTGGGTTGGCACCATGTCTGAGTAATACTTTTGCGATAGCGGGTCTACCGAAACACGCAGCATAATGTAAACTTGACGAACGCTGGCCTTTATTAACGTCAGCTCCTCGGTCACATAGAAATTCAACCATTTCTTGTGTACCGAATGCTGATGCCCAATTCAAGAGTGTCTGTCCAACATCATCCATGAAATTCACTTCTATACCACCTGAATCTATTGCTTCTATAAGTGCGTCAGTATCTTTCGAACGTATACAATCAATCAATTGTCTATGAGATTTTTCACCAGCACTATCTAAACGTCGTAATCGCGGTAATAAGGGACCGGATTGTCCAGCAGTCGTACCACGACCCAAAGCTGACCGTCCCTCGAACAATAATACTAGCAACAAATCGACAAGCCTCATTGAGTCAAGTACACATCTTTCATCACCTTTCAACGCTTTTTCGATGGCATCAGGTAGTTCCGAACGTAATAAATCATGAGTTATCGATGGTGATCCACGACATAAAGTTGAAAGCAAACTTATAATTGTTGAGACGGATGCACATGACTTTGGTTCGGGTGCTGGCGATATAGATGAAGTAGCTGACGGTGGTAGTGCTTTTTGATTACTCGATGTTGTTGCCAGCGATGTGCCTGGTCCAGCAGCGTTCGATAACCTATGAAGCAGCTCCGAAACTAAACCGTTATTAGCTAGTGGTGCTGGATCAGTTCCCCGTCGCGAGAATCTATCAGCCAATGATGCAAAACATCGGAGGGCACCATCCGCCACGTGGGCATCGTCGTGTCTAAGCAATGTTGACAATGCCTCGACACAATCAGGTAACGTTTTGTCTTGTGGTTCTACCTTCCCACACAGTCGTGACACAACTGCCATCGCGGAATGTAGAGTATCACGATGAACCCGAGCCCCATGTTCCCGAATAAAACATAAAGAACAGGGTAGGCCACCTGCTTCGAATACCGGTCCAGCTTCTCTAGCGCACACCAATTCTAACACTTTGATACATTGTTCAGCTAGATCACGACTGGCACGAGAACCAAGCCCAGCACCCGACAAACGACCACAAATCGCTTTGACGGCACCATCCATTGCAACAACGCGACGAGTGCATTCAGCCGATACGTCCAAATAATACGTAATTGCCCGTGCTGTCACTTCTAAAACACTATCCGGTGCATGCTCGTCGAGAAATATCCGACATAATGCCGGCAGAAAGGTTCGTGGTGGACATCTATTCAAAAATACGAGAATATCGTAATTGATGGATCATTTATGAATGGACGATAAATGTAATAATCATTCTCGATATTCGAAATCGAGGAAGATAATTGGACGTCGAATTTTCATACATACATTTCGAAACATCGATCAACATTATCGGACATGAGCAGAAGCATACATAGTTGTTCCAGGGCAATTAGTTGCATATCTCTTTCATCACCCTGCCCCATACTCAGCCATTCCAGCAACGTTTCAGGATCAACTTCTGCCATCTGTTTATCGAAAGTAAAGAAAATCGCCCAATGCGTTAATTCTGTATGCAGATAAAACGGTTAAATGTACCTTATAATTTTGTTGGTTCGTCCTGGGATAAGTTCACAGAAATGGTCTGCATAAATCGAAAAATGGCATTATTATGTCTTCTCAATCAGGGTTGACACAGTCCATAGATGAAATTCAAGATCATTTTATCAGTGCTCTGTCGAAATTTCAACACAATTCTCATAGTGATGAATTGTGTACCCTATCGGTGGATGATGTTGCAATAATCATACAATGAGTTTTTCGGGTACACAACACTGAATCGTTGATGATTACCACTCTGGAAAGTTTCTATCTCTTTCATTATTAATGCTTCAACGTGTGGGAATGTGTGTGATGCACAGTGGGATTTTTCGGGAAAGCATCGAAGATGAAAGTGTGAAGACTTGAATAGTGGGGGTTCGGGAGCGACTTTTTTTCATGACGGCTAAACAAGCTGAGTTGAACACGATATACACATATATAAGTATATATGTATTTTCTAAGTTGGATGTAATTGAGGGAATGATATGAAAGCATTTTCCAAAAATAAGTTTCGTGTCTTCGTTAATATTATCAGGTCTCGAACAAGTTCTAATTGCGTCTAACTCATATTGATGCCACTCGAAGAATAAGTCACAATAATAGATAACAATAAAGATGCTACGTAACGTTGGCTTATTTTGATGAGTGGATCGACGTACTTGAAAGATACGTACCGATGGTTACAGTGTTCCATCTTTCGCGGGGTCAACTCGCCATTCTCTCAAGTGAATCGTTTGTTTATGAACGATGAGAAGAGTCGAACCAACTTTAGAATGAATTAATGTCGGTACAAAACGGTATTCAGCAATAGCGATATCGCTGTCTACAATTCCCCTCTTAGTTGATGCAGCCTTTATATCATTCTCTCTTCTCCGATCAGAATAGCCCTATATACTTTGCCATTCACTCAATGTAATCACTGTGACGGACACTAGAGGCGCCCTGCGACATTTTTCTCATATTCGGAGTCCTTAACAAACAATGTTTGCCATACATATGCATGTTCGAAAATTGGCTGTCAGGTTAGAACTGACGCTAGTTACTACGGAAGCCCGTTAGTGACATTTTATTGCATATGGTAGTAGCACTGATATTTCATCGTATTTGTTAACATACTTAGTATGTCTTCTAGCTCACTCAAAGGTAGCGCTAAATGTCTCTTCTAATCAATGATGGTATACCTACGTATGGTATATCTATAGATCGTGAGTAGGATTTACCCCCACCACGCGGCCAAACTGATGGAGAATAACCTGCATGAGTTACCGCATGAGCTGTTTGCCATTGGTTTGGCCGCATAGTGAGGGTAAATCCTCACGATCTACCATCACTGTTTCTGATGGATAATACTGATAATATTGATATATGCATATATCATATTCAAGTACGTACTTTTATATGATATACTTACACTGTAATTTATGAACACTATAAAATGATGCATTATAATTCGAGTAAATAGATGAATAAATAATTTTGATAATTTGGGATCGTCTTAAACATTGGATATGAATTCATTCCTGCTAGTTTTATCAATTACTGCAGAACCAATTTCTTTCACTGAACCTTCGACAACGTTTTTACGTTCCAGCCAAAGTTTCTGGAGAATTCGAATTTGCGGTAGTTCTAACGTGGTATAGTATAATCAGAGCACTTACTATGGACAAAAATTTCAAAGCCTCGGCACATGGACGTTCACACATCAATTGCATATCGTTAGTTACGGTGATCTGGCATCATCGCTTCGTCGTATTATTTAATTCAAAACATGCCCAAACAACTACGGTGCAGAGGTCGGTTCATAAGAAAAGAAACATTATCAAAAAAAATATCATTCAATTGTGACATGCAAAAGGCCAAAAAGAAAAGAAGAGAGCCCGAGAAAAATAATGAAATATAAAAATATTGAACCATGAAAAATTCAAATTTCCTGGTTTTCATTCAACACTATTTCAGAGAACATTGCGCGCAGCGTTGCCAGATCATATAAGTTGTTGACTAAGCAAGTCGGAAACGGATGAGAGATTCATATTTTCAATCGCAATATCTCGTTAACTAAACGGTGAAGTGTTAATTTTATTCTTTTAACTCATTCTTAAAACATCTTTCACCTACCCTTAGTTTTTTATCGAATTCTGTCGAGTGGGTTTTTCGATATAGTAAAAAATAGTTGGAGGGACCAGACATTTTACATACTTTAAATGGGACACGACCCACAAAATCGCGAACTTTGTCCTCGAATATCTCGCGATCTAAGGAGTAAAAAATTATGAAATTTTAAGAATTCATAGATGAAGCTACTCTAAACCCATGAAAAAATTTTAGCCAAATCTGCCGAGAAGTGGTTTCACGCTGGAACTACCTTAATGTCGGCGAGACGTAAATTCTTCGTTAAAGTACTTCATTACACTGGTTTAGAGTACATCTGTTGCTGAAAAAATTTTAGTTGTTGTTGACTACTTGCGTTATACTAATCTAAAACCCAATAGTAGATTTTCTCAATCAGCTCTAGTTTTTGAGTTTCAGGTATTTATGTTTAAAACAGAAAAATACGCGTCTTTGCGAAATAACGTTTATTCTAAAAATCATATTAATCAATAAGTTCTAGAAAACTTCGCTTCAAAGCTCGTCTCTTATGTGTAGACTTAGGGAAATGCCGTATCAGAGACCAGCAATAGTCAGACATCATATTTATATCCCAAAAACCCTGA